>LR751284.1:0-105359 GCA_902729485.2 Mus minutoides
TGTTTGTTTATTTGTTTTTAAATATTCTTTTTACAGTCCAGCTTTTCTCCCCCTCCCAGTCTACTCTCTGTTCCACATCCCATACCTCCCCCCCTGCCCACTGTCTCCACAAGGATGTCCCCCGCATTCCCTCACCTCCCATCCACCTGGTCTCACCACTCCCTGGGACTCCAAGTCTCTCCAGGGTTAGTTGCTTCTTCTCTGACTGAGTTCAGACCCAGCAGTCTTCTGCTGCATATGTGTTTGGGGCCTCATATTAACACTTTATACTGTCTGGTTGGTGGTCCACCATCTGAGAGATCTCAGGGGTCCAGTTAATTGAGAATGCTGGGGGTCCTACAGGGTCACTCTCCTCCTCAGCTTCTTTTAGTCTTCCCTAATTCAACCACAGGGTCAGCAGCTTCTCTCAGCTGGTTAGGTATAAATATCTGTGTCTGACTCTTTCAGCTGCTTGTTGGGTGTTTCAGAGGGCAGTCACGATAGGCCCATTTTTGTGAGCACACCATAGCCTTAGTAATTTGTCAGGCCTTGAGGCCTCCTCTTGAGCTGGATCTCATATTGTGCCTGTCCCTGGACCTCTTTTTCCTCGGGCTTTTCTCCATTTTTATCCCTGCAATTCTTAAATACAGGAACAATTATGGGTCAGAGTTTTTCACTATGGGATGGCAACCCCATACCTCAGTTGATTCCCTGTTTCTGCTGGAGGTGGACTCTACAAGTTCCCTTTCCCCACTGTAGGACATTTCATTTCTGGTCCCTCCCTTTGAGTCCTGAGCGTCTTCCAACTCACAGGTCTCCGGAGGTATTCTGGAGAGTCCTCCCAAACTCCTACCTCCTGAAGTTGCCTGTTTCCATTCTTTCTGTTGGCCCTTAGGGCTTCAGCCCTGCTACCCCACCCAATACCAGATCATGTTCTTGTCTTCTCCTCTCTGCTCCCTTTCCCACCTAGTGCCCCCCCCCCTTCCCCCTCCTGTGATTGCTTTCTTCTCCCTCCCAAGTCGAATTGAGAAGTACTCACTTAGGCTAATTGGCTTGTTAACGTTTTTGATTTCTGAGAATTGTATCCTGGGTAAAATGTTGTGGGTTTTTTTTTTGGCTAATATCCACATATCAGTGAGTAAATACCATGTGTGTCCTTTTGTGACTTGAGTACTTCACTCAGGATGATATTTTCTAGTTCCATCCATTTGCCTGCAAAATTCAGGATATCCTCATTCTTAATAGCTGAGTAGTATTCCATTGTGTAAATGAACCAATTTTCTGTATCCATCCTACTGTTGTGGGACATCTGGGTTATTTCCAGCTTCTGGCTATCACAAACAATGCTGCTGTGAACATGTGCACATGTGACATAGTGGGGAACCTTTTGGGTATATGCCCAAGAGATGTATAGATGGAACTCCATGTAGATCTATTTCCAATTTTCTGAGGAATCTCCAGATTGACTTCCACAGTGGTTATAGCAGTTTGCAATCCCACCAGCAATGGAGCAGTATTCCTCTTTCTCCACATTCTCACCAACATGTGCTATAACCTGAGGTTTTGATCTTTTTTTTTTTTTTTCAACTTTTATTAGATAATTTCTTCATTTACATTTCAAGTGTTATCCAGAAAGTTCCCTATATCCTCCCCCCTCCCGGCCCTGCTCCCCTACCCACCCGCTCCCACCCCTTGGCCCCGGCGTTCCCCTGTATTGGGGCATATAAAGTCTGCATAACCAAGGGGTGAGGTTTTGATCTTAACCATTCTGATTGGTGTAAGGTAGAATTAAGGGTCATTTTGATTTGCATTTCTCTGCTGACTAAGGACTTTGAACACTTCTTTAAGTGCTTCTTAGCCACTTGAGAGTCCTCTGTTGTGAATTCTCTGTTTAGTTCTCTACTCCAATTTTGATTGGGTTCTTTGCTTTCTTGGTGGTTAGCGTTTTGATTACTTTATATATTTTGGACATTAGCCCTCTATTGGATGTTTGGTTAGTGAAGATGTTTTCTCAATCTGTAGGTTACCGATTTGTCCTATTGACTATGTCCTTTGCTGTAGAGAAGCTTTCCAGTTTCATGAGATCCCATTTATCAATTCTTGATCATAGAGCCTGAGCCTTTGGAGTTCTGTTCAGGAATTTTCCCCCTGTGCCAATGTGCTCAAAACTCTTTTCACTTTCTCTTCTATTAGATTTAGTGTATTTGGTTTTATGTTGAGGTTCTTGATCAACTTAGATTTGAGCTTTGTGCAAGGTGACAAATATTGATCTATTTTTATTTTTCTCCATACAGACAGCCAAGTAGACCAATACCATTTATTGAAGATGCTTTTTTATTGAATATTTTTGTCTTCTTTAATTGATATTCTTTATGAAATATCTCAACTTCCTGAAGAATTGTTCCACCTAATCACTCTTCAAGATATATTGTGAATTAACATTCTACATGTAAGTATCCCAACTGTATAGGAAATAAATAGAATTTATCACACAATTATAGTCCAAACTTCCATCCCTCCAACATCCACATAGAGATCCCCTTCATCCTTTTGAGGTGAAAAAGGTTCATAGCTGTTAAAGGAATTCTTCATGCCAACACAATGAGAAGAGCCCTCCAGCAATGGAAACTGGAATGAATATAAGTGAGAAATTTCCAAATTAAGTCACAGACTGTGTGATGAAGCTGTTAATTATGGCATGGTTAGGTTATTAGTACTTTAATAGAATATTGTTATATGTAACTGGAAGGGCAGCCAAAAAAAAAAAAGTCAGTCTTTGTAGTCTGGCACACCTAAACAAGGCTATTTCTTTGTTGAATATTTCCTTAGGTAATAAATAAATAAATAAATAAATAAATAAATAAAACAAGGGTCTTCAGAAGTAAGAGGCTATACATATTTAATAAATTATTCATCTGGAAATCAAGTCCATGAAAGTTGCCGGGCATGGTGGCGCACGCCTTTAATCCCAGCAATTGGGAGGCAGAGGCAGGCGGATTCTGAGTTCGAGGCCAACATAGTGAGTTCCAGGAGAGCTAGGGCTTTACAGAGAAACCCTGTCTAGAAACCTCCACCCCCTCCCTCCCAAAAAAAAAAGAAAGTTGATAATCTGTAATGAATGTTTGCAATTTAAGTAGAGATAAATTTATCTTGTGATTGAAAGCACTAAGCTTCACTTCCAATGATTAAATATCATGAGTGTGGCCATTGCAGTAAGAAGTTTGAATGTCAAGGTTCACTGGCAGTGTTTAGCCATTTTTGGTAAAGACCACAGACAAATCAAGTCAGTCAGAGAACAACTTCTTCATGCTTACTTTTTGTTTAGGCAATGACTAATAAAGATTTAGTATATTTTGTTTCTAGTTTTCCACTGTAAAGTTCTGTGAATATTTCAAGCCCTTTTCATAGCATTTCATTGTCTTTAGGACCACAGTAATATACCTAGGCAAATAATTTTAAGAGAATAAACTACAATATGCCATATTTTACTAGCTTCTTTCAGTAAGAAAGTACAGCTATACACTATTATACCATTTTTTCAAGTAGAATCACTTAGATTTTCTAGAGCAGATAGACTGGAAATAAGGCAGATAAAAAGAAGTACAAACATTTAAAAAATAAAACACAATATTTTGATATAATTTAAATGGAATTTTAAAATATGAATATTATACACAAAGCTAAGAATTGAGGCAATTTCCTGGTTTGAGTCCTGAATTATCTGGATAATTGCTTCAATTTTCCATCTCAGTACACATGGAAACACACATTGAACACACATATTCTCATACACTGGGAAATATCAGTATTACTTTTTTATATTCATGAGGGAAGTATAAACTGAAACAATAAAACTTAATAATACTAAAGGTAAGCTTTAGCCTGAATATTTACTGAATACTTCTAGGCAGCTATTGTATAAAACTTCTACTCAAGTTTAGAAATTTGAATTCAAGGCGATATTTGCTCTTCAAAAACAAATGGTTTTAAAGTATGCAATTCAGATGGAAGTGGAGCGCAGCGATCTGCAGGGAGGTGAAGGAATGCTCATAGTTCATTAAATAATGTGAGTCGTAATGAGGTTTACACAAATCAAACAGTGTGTTAGGTAATTGTAATGTTGCTAGGTGGTGAACCACCTGTCAGGAAGCACTTCCAGCCGAAGGCTCAATCTGCTCTCCTGCCTCCAGACGATTTCTAATTAGTGTAAACTTCAGCTGTGGCAACCTACCAGAAAATAAAAGTTATTTGTATGCTCCTTTTCCTTCAAGAGTGAAGGTGAACAATTGCTTTAAGTACTTTTTTTTTTTTGGAGATATTTGACCTTAAGGTCTTAACGACTTGGCAGATTCAGGGTAGATATGCAGAGTTAAACCACACCTTGACCCAAAGCCAGTACAAAAGGAAATAAGTGAGTAAAGGAAAATGAAGAAATGAATGGAGGAAGTACATAGAGAGGAGTGACTCAGGTGAGAGGGTACAGGGAGAGGAGAAGAAAGGAAGTTTAGATGGAATATCATGAAAATGAGATTACAATGTACTACAGATATGTACTATTTTTAATATTTTGAAAAATCACCTATGTTAAATATAATGTAATACTGTCTATCCAATCAAAAAATAATTGAAAAACTTTCAGAAATAGTCNTTTTTTTTTTTTTTTCTTTCTTTCTTTCTTTTTTTTTTCCAAAAACAGTTTTGTTTTGTTTTGTTTAGATATTTTCTTCATTTACATTTTAAATGCTATCCTGAAAGTCCCCTATACCCTCCCACCACCCTGTTCCCCTACCCACATATTCTCACTTCTTGGCCCTGGCATTCCCCTGAACTGGGGCATATAAAGTTTGCAAGACCAAGGGGCCTCTTCTCCCAGTGATGGCCGTCTAGGCCATCCTCTGCTACATATGAAGCTAGAGATATAAGCTCTGGAGGGTACTGGTTAGTTCATAATGTTGTTCCTCCTATAGGGTTGCAGACCGCTTAAGCTCCTTGGGTACATTCTCTAGCTCCTCCATTGGGGGCCATGTGTTCTACCCAATAGATGATTGTAAACATCCACTTCTGTATTTGCCAGGCACTGGCATAGCCTCACAAGTGACAGCTATATCAGGGACCTGTCAACAATACCAAACCCAGACACTATTGTATATGCCAGCAAGATTTTTTTCTTTTCTTTCAACATCTATAGACAGGGATAGACTCTGTTAAGGCTTTTTTGCTTAAACATTAAAATGCCATGCAATTTATTTTCTCATAGTCTTTTAGGTAGAAAATGCATTCTAATATCCATATATTTTTCCATGGTATTAGATACATGAAAATTATGTTAACCCTGCTTCTTATATAATAAAAGGAAACACAGTAACCAGTAGATTTTGCTATAGATTGTATATTAAAAAATAGTACCATTATATTGGGCAATGATGTGAAATGAATTATTTTTATTAAACTTCTTTTCTCTTTTCCTTTTAAAAGTATAAAACTATGAATACGAATTCATATATCAAGTGAAGTGAGGATCCATTTGAAATGCACAGTAACATGGTATTATGTCTTACTTTTTAACCAGCAAAGAATTTGAAGGATTGGACATTTCTTAAGAAGTCACTGGAAAGAGACAGATAGCAGAATAATTGAATGTGAATGAATTCTAAGGGAAAAAATGTGAAGCAAGATGGGATTGCATTTGTGATCCATCCCATAAATGTAAAAATGACAGTATGAGAGAATGGAGAAGTTTTATGCAGTATCCTCATCCTCCATTTAAGTCAAAATATTCCTGGAGGAGAAACAAGGTCAAATGTAAATAAGTAATTTAATATAAGTAGATAAGTCCACTCAAAGACACTTTAAAATGTGCTCAGTGTCTCAGTAAGTGACTTAAGCAATTGGAAAATTACCACAAAGGATGCTTCCTAGTCACTAGAGGCTCCTATCACACCCACAGGGTGTGTCAGAGCTCAAACTTAAAAGACTTTCTTACCTGTGTATTTGGCTCCCTTTATTAGAACTCTCTTTAAACTGACAATTATAACATTTGCATGTGAACTCAGGATGACTTACACCCTTTTTGCTTGTTGTTATTCTTAGTCATTCTCTACCTGCCTACATAAATAGGACTTTTCTGACCTAGAGTCAGAGATCTCTGTGACTCCTTCTGCCTGTCAGACTGAGAGTCTGCAAGTAAAAATAAATCATCAAATTCATGTTTATTGGGTGTTGTCTTGGAGTGTTGTCCTCGATATGAGCAACCAGGGTCCACAACAAGCTAAATTTTGTCCAGACATAGGGAGGATATAATGTTTGTCTTCCAATGCTTACACAACACTGAGGTCTTAATGAACCTACATCATCTGACTATATAAAGAAGTTTTCTATGCAATGAACTCATGGCCACAAGTTCATCTGTCAATCTACCACATAAAAGTAGAGTCCCATACAGAAAACATTTGTTGGTTGTTTTTTACTTTTGTGTATTTTTGTATGATTTGTTCTGTTATGAATTTTTTGGAGAGACTGAGAAAGAATTTGAAGTTTGGTGTATAGTGATGGGGAGAGGATCTAGGAAGAGTTGGGGAAAGGGAATCAATGTAATATGTATGAAAACAAATTAAAGGTATACATCCAGGTCTGGCTTCCCATTCATTTCTGAAGTAAAAAGGTTGATGGAGTTTTACAGGAATCAGAACTTAGCTTGAGGTTTTGGAAACACATGCAAGAAGATTTGTAATTCATGATCGATTACTTGCCTTGTATGTACAAAGTCTCATGTACAATCACTAGCACTGCCAAAGCAGAAAATAATGAGTTACTATTCTTACATGATGCTTCTCATAAAGAGAAATTGGAATCTTGGTTTACTGAGGAAACAAAAATGTGGCCACAAAAATGTACTGTTAACCCCATGACAGAAATTTCAGTAGTAATCTCAAAACTGCATAAACTTATATATTGATTGTATAATTAATTTAATTTCTAAAATGTTTTCTTATCATAATAGAAATTAAAATAAATTCTTTTCAGAAATGCTACAATACATAAAATCACATAGCGAACCAAGAAATCTTGCTTTTCTCTGTGACTCTCATCATATTTTAGATTATTTTTACATGTAACATTTTGTTTAAGATGTGTTTTTATTAACCCAATTCCCATATATATACCTGTGACCCCAATCTCTTCATCACTCATCTGATCTATTATAATTAATACAATGATAATTTTATATTATATTATAGTTATAAGATATTCTGTATCTTATAATTTTTATTAACCATGAGTTTTCTGAAAATAGTCTCACTTTATAAAATCTTTATCAGTTCAGAATAAATTTCTAAATCCAACATTAAAACCTCAATATATTAGGATAATAGTTCACTCAATTTGAGCAACAAATGCTTTTAAGTAGCCATCTCCATCATTTAGGCACTCTGAAAATTAGTCAAATTTAAATTGTTGATATTTAACTTTAAAGCATTTTAATTACTCCAGATATTGCTTTCATGAAATGTGTCCTCATATCACAAAAAGTTTATATACACTTTTCATGTATAGCACTAGTTATAATGTTGCAGATCTGCTATTGTATAAGGTGTTACAAAGGTCATGATTTCAAATTACATTTTATTTACTTATTGTGTTTGTATAAGCCTGAGTTTCCGTGCATCAATGCATGTCTAGCAATCAGATGACAACTGGGAATTGTTTCTCTCCTTCCAAATATACATATATAATGATATATACCTACAATTTTTCTCTTTTGAGTGCTTCTCTCTCCATTTCACCCATCCTTTACTCCTTCCTTCTTCATTAGTTTAGAGAACATCAAAATCAGGCAAAACTATTAGATTAAGGAAGTATCCTCTTTAAAGATTTATAAACAAGCTCACAGGGTATTTTCAGAGATGCTGTCATGTAACTTTCAAAATCTTTGAAATATCTTGATGAAGGCCAGCTTTCTGGCAATATAAGAAACAGGGCCTTTTATTTATCATATTAATATATGATTTTATCTTAATGCCATGCTATTTGCACTATGTTTTAGTTTTTCTTGCGTGAAGACTTGTATTTATTTTGAGAACCACTTGAACTCCTACAGGATTTGCAATCATATGTTCTTATTTTTCCCACATTTGGAAAACACGTGAACAGCACTGTGTTCTCTATTTTAGGATTAAAGAAACAAGCAGCCTCATCTGTATTCCTACTTTGCTCAGAAGTCTCTTTGTATTGTCACACGAAATTGACACATTACTTGTGGAACAAATTAAAGTGCACAAATTCTTTTATTATCAATGTTACCATAATGTTCAATTGCATTTTAGTGATCGACTCAACAACCCTTAAGTCACAGCATTAATCAATATTAAAATCAGGGATATTTTTAGTTTAGGCTTTTGTTACAATATGAAAAATTTGCTTAAATATTCTACTGTGCATGACTATGTTTTTAGCAAAGTACTCCAGCTTCGGCAGATTTTTAGTTAAATAGTTTGTATGTGTATGGGTGTGTAAGGCATTCAAGCAGGAGTACTATATTTACATTTCCGACCCTATTTCCTACCTTCCAACAACTGTTGTGAGCACGTCCCATTTTTATCCCTCAGCAGTTTGTGACATTGTGTCTGTAAAAGCTAAAAAATTCCAAGGTAACCTCTGTCCCTCAGCAAGGATGTCTGAATCATAGTGGCTATCAGAATGTTTCTATTACATTTGTGTTTCAAATATTCTTATTCATAACTGTTTATTGTTTAGTTTCCCTATGGTGTTTAGTTTTTGTCTGTTATTCTGTTTGGCTTCATGTAATTTCCAGACCTTTACCACCTCCTTCTGGTACCGCCATCATTATGAAGTCAACAATCATAAAATGGAACCTCAAGAAAGAGAAAAGCTTCTGTGAGACAAAGGATATTGTTGATAGGACAAAACAACAACCTACAGATTGGGAAGAGACCATTACCAGCTCTTCATCCCATAGAGGGCTAATACCCAAAATATAAAAAGGATTGAAGTTAGACTCCAGAGAACCAAATAACCCTATTAAAAATGGGTACAGAGCAAAAGAATTTTCAACTGAGGACTCTCCAATGACTGAGAAGCACTGAAAGAAATGTTCAACATTCTTAGTCATCAGGGAAATGTAAATTAAAGTGACCCTGAGATTTCATCTCACACCAATCAGAGTGGTTAAGATAAAAAAAAAAAAATGGAGGTAACAGCAGAAGCTAGCAAGGATGTGGAAAAGGAGGAACACTTCTCCATTGCTGGACAGACTGCAGGCTGGTAGAAACACTTGGGAAAATAATCTGGCAGTTTCATAAAAAATTGGAAGTAGTTCTACCTTAAGATCCAACTATACTATTACTGGACATATGACCAAAAGATGCTCCAACATATAACAAGGACACATGTTTCACTATGTTTATAGCAGCCATATTCATAATAGCCAGAAGCTGAAAAGAACCCAAATGTCCCTCGACAGAAAAATGGACACATATATATGGTGTCTCGGTAAATCAACAACCCAAATATACCCTCACAACGAAAACATGATTCAGTTAATAAAGCCGAGGGAACTGGTAAGATAACTCTTCATAACTTCTTCATATGGTATATTCACATAATGGAATACTACTCACCTATTAAAAACAATGTATTCATGAAATTTGCAGGCAAATGGATGAAACTAGAAAATATAATCTTGAGTGAGGTAACCCAGACACAAAAGAACACATGGTATGTACTCACTGATAGCGGATATTAGCGTTGAAGCTCAAAATACACACAATACAACCCACAAACCATATGTAGCTTAAGAAGAAGAAAGACCAAGTGTGGATGCTTCAATCTTACATAGAAGAGGTAACATAAAATAATCACTGGAGACTGAGAAAAGGATGGACCTGGGAGGGAGAGATGAGATGGAAGGTTAAAAAGAGGGAGGGGTGCAGAGTCAGGTATTGGAAGAGAGAAAAGAGAAGTTCAACAGAGGATCAAGAAGTATAATAGAAATATATAGCAGTGTGAGATGGGGAATTGGAGGTAGTCACTAGAAAGGCCAAGAGACTAGGGAAGCAAGGATCTCAGGACACGAAGGGGTTGGCTTTATCTGAAATATGCAACAAAGGGAAATTAAAAGCTAGAGAAAGTACCCCAGGAATTGAAGGGGTCTGCAACCCTATACGAGGAACAACAATATGAACTAACCAGAACCCCCCAGAGCTCATGTCTCTAGCTGCATATGTAGCAGAAGATGGCCTAGTCAGTCATCATTGGGAAGAGAGGCCCCTTGGTATTGCAAACTTTATATGCCCCAGTACAGGGGAATGACAGGGCCAAGAAGTGGGAGTGGGTGGGTGGGGAGCAGGGCGGTGGGAGGGTAGAGGGAACTTTTGGGATAGCATTTGAAATGTAAATTAAGAAAATATCTAATTAAAAAAAGATGGAGAATAATAATAATAAAAAAAGGAAATTAGAAACTGTAGAGACTACCTCCAGTAGATAAGCATGCCCCCAGTTGAGGGATGGGACCAGCCACCCAACTCAAAATTGTTGACCCAGAAATATTTCTGTTCAAAGGAGACAGGGACAAAAAAATGGAACACACACTGAAGAAAAGGCCATCCAGAAACTGCCCCACCTGGGTATCTATCCCATCTGTAGACACCAAACCCAGACATTGTTGCTCATGCCAAGAAGTGCTTGCTGACAGACTTGTATGGCTGTTCTTGGAGAAGTTCTAATAGCACCTGACCATTACAGATTCAGATACTCACAGCCAACCTTTTGACAGAGCTTGGCAACCCCACTGGAAGAGCTAGGGGAAGGAGTGATGGAGCTGAAGGGGATTGCAACACCATAAAAACAATATCAACTAACTGGACACCCAGAGCTCTCAGAGCTTAAACTACCAACTAAAGAGTGTACATGGAGGGACTCATGGCTCCAGACATATATGTAGCAGAGGATAGTCTTATGTGATATCAGTGGGAAGAGAGGGCCTTGGTCCTGTAGAGGCTTAATTGCCCCAGCATAGGGGACTGCTAGAACAAGGAGGGAGGAGTGGGTGAGTGGGTGGAGAAGCACCCTCATTGAAGCAAAGGCAACAGAGGAAAGGAGGGAAGGAATGGGGTGTTGTGGAGCGGTAACTGGGAAGGGGAATATCATTTGAATGTAAACAAATAAAATGATTAATACAAAAATAAAATTATATTTTTCTAATTAAATGATAATAAGTTTCAAAATAAGGAAATATGATGCACTCTACCTTATTTTACAATTTATTAACATTTTATTATTATTAAATTTAAATTTAATATTTGGTAAGTTAACATAATAAAGCTACTCATTCTTACCCTTCCTTATCAACATTGGAAATGTTTTTGACTTTTCATTATAAAATAAACAATTATTTTATATGACATTTGAAAACTTTAATTATAGCAGCACCACTGGTCATACAGACTCTATATGCCCCAGAACAGGGGAATGCCAGGGCCATTACGTGGGAGGGGGTGGGTAGGGGAGCAGGGCGGAGACGTGGGAGGGTAAGGGAAAATTTCTGAATAACATGTGAAATGTAAATGAAGAAAATATCTAATAAAGAGAAAAAAAAAAAGAATCTATTATCCACAGAGGCGATGCTCACAGCCAACCACTGGACTGAGCACTGGGTCCCCAATGGTGATGTTAGAGAAAGAACTGAAGGAGCTGAAGGAGTTTGCAACCCCATAGGAAAAACAACAATATCAACCAAACAGAACCTGCAGAGCTCCCAGGAACACCCACCAAGGAATACACATGGAAGGACCCATGGCTCCAATCACATATGTAGCAAAGGATGGCCTTGTCAGGCATCAATGGTAGGAGAGGCCCTTGGTCCTGTGAAGGCTCAATGCCCCAGTTTAGCGGAATTCGAGGGCTGGGAGGCAGGAGTGGGTGGGTGGATGTGGGAAAACCCTCATAGAACACGGGGAAGGGGAATGGGATGGGATGTTTCTGAGGGTGAAACTGGGAAAGGGGAATAACATTTGATATGTAAATAAAATATCCAATAAAAACAAAAAAAATATTTATAATCCAGTAAAAGGTATATTGTACTTTTTTTCTATATGAGTACCTATAATGAATATGCATTACAAGTAATTCTCTAAATATTCATTACTCTGGTCCATTATAATGTTATTGAATTATAATGCAGAATTAAATTCTTACACAACTTGAGTCTCTCAAGAGATTAGCAATCTTCTAAATATTCCATTAAAAAAATAACTCCTATCAATCTTTTTTGGCTCTTTTATGTTAACTATACTTCCCATATTATAATTTATTTAATCATCTTCTATTTTGGATTAGCTATACTGATCCGTATGTCAGGAACCATCGCTTTTTGACTAAGTAAGACATTACCTGTATATATTACTTGTCATTAAAACTGTTATATCTGGAATCTAAGTTGAATGCAAGATATTTTACATTCAAAATCAGAATATTATAATTGCTAATAGTGAAGAACAACTAAATGACTATTGTGCATTTTGTGCATTTCCCTTTAGTTTTTTCTACACCAGAATACATTTTCATCATTTTTATATATAATGTGTTGAATTTTTTAAACATTTAAAAAGAAATCTGAAAAAGTATCTTTGTACATAATTCATCTCTAAATTGTATTCATCTATTTACTTATTTATTTAGTGTCTTCTATTTACTTGATGTGATAAAGAGCATACATATGTATGTAGATGTCAGAGGATGACATTTTAAAGTCTGTTCTTTTTTCTACCTCTATGTGGGTACTGAGTATTGACTCAGGTCAGCAGGCTTGTGTGTTAGTGTCCTTCACCTACTAAACCATCCTCTCCTCCCTCAAGATATATTCCCTGCAAAAATATGTCTGGAAAACAATGCAATCTACAGTGGTATTAAAAATTAAACAATAAATAATACCAAAATATGAGGTAGTAGAATCACCACCACCTATACACTAAATATCCAATAAATACAGCACTAGAACTCAAGAGGTGGATGTTGGAGAAATTCAAGATTAACTAATTCCTCTATGAGGTGAATTTGAATTGAATTGAATTTGAATTTTATATATATATATATATATGTGTGTGTGTGTGTGTGTGTGTGTGTGTGTGTGTGTGTGTGTGTATAATATATGTCACATTTTTAAATATTTCCTTTGATAAATACCATATCAGGAAACATAAAGATTGCTTATATAGGTATTTTGTCCTTCTTGTTTTGTCTTTTCTTTAAGGATCTTTTAAAGTAATTTCAATTGTGGCTGTACTAATTTACATTCACAGCAACAATATATGAGGATTAATTTTCACATACACTTATATTCTTGCCATCATTTGTAGTTGGATGTCTTTTTGATGATAGTCATTCTGACTGAATGAGGTAGAATTTGAGAGTAATTGTCTTTTGTTGTTCCTTGATGGTTAAGGATATAATGTTCACATTTTCAGCAATCAAAATTACATTGGGATTCCATTTTATACCTTTCACAATGGCTTTCATCAAGAAAAATCCACAACAAACTTTGAGAAGAATACAGGATTAGAGTGACAGAGAAAACACTACAATAAATTTTGAGGCGTGTACAGGATTGTGGGAAAGAACTTTTGTAAATCTTTGTTGAGAAAGTAAATTTGTCTACCCACTCTGGAAGTTAATAGTGATTCTCAAAATTTGAAAGTATGCATATCATATGATCAAAATATATCACTTTCATATGTATAGTAAAAAGAATCAAAGATAGCAGATATTATAGATAACTGTAAGTCCATATTTCAGAAATGAGCCCAGGTGCCTGAGGATAAATGGATACAGAAAATGTTTTCTATGCAGCAGTAGAGACTAGGGGGTTACAAAGAAGGAAATTATATCCTTTGCAGGAAAATGGATGGAACTTAGAAAGATGATTGTAAGTCAAATAAATAGTTTCATAAAAACACACATAACCTGTTTTCTCTCTTAAGAGGTATATAGAAACTTAAGTAAAAACAGAAAATTGGAATGACCATGAGCAGAAAGGCAGTAAAAGAGAGCATGGATAGAATGAGAGGTTAAAGAAAGGGAAATAATCAACGTTTATTACATATGTTATATTAAAACCAATATTTAATACATCTAATATATCTTAGTAAAATAATTACTTCTGTAAATTTTTCATGATCATTTAATTTATTATCCCTTTATAATATCAACATCTATTCATCCATGTATTTAATAATGGACATGTAGTAAACAATTACTAATATGTTACATTTTAAATATGAAATAAACAAATTAGAAAGCCTGGTATGCTCTAAATATTTATAGTAATTTCATTTGATAATTTATTTTAAAAGGTAATATTCTATTAAAATAATAAAATAAAATTATAAAAAATATTAAAAAATAAAAATATCTTTCTCTTTTTCATTGATTTTGGTAATTGGTTTTATGTAAATCACCTTTATTATGTAGACTTTGAACTTCACAACCCTAATCTCTCTAGAACTATGATTATTAAAGGGTATTAGATTATGTCAAAGTTCTATTCTGTTTCTACTAAGATGATCATGTGTTTTATGTCATTTATTCTATTTATTAGCTGAAATACACTTTCATACATACCACACTTGTGTCTCTGGGATGAAATCAACTTAATCCTAGTGAATGATTTTTTTTTTAATATGTTCTGGGACTCAGTTGGTATGATACGAACCCTGTCTATGTAACACCAGGTGCAATGACCAGATTTACATATGAACTTCTCCCCGAGTCTGTAACAACACATGCATGACTAGTGCAAGGTTTAGTCTGATAAAGTCAATAAACCAAAAAAGGGGAGTAGCATCACTTCCTAATCACTAGCCAAGCTCTTTGCAATTGGTACCAACTTGGGGAGGCAGGAAGGCAAGGACATCACTTTTCTCCAGTGAAACAGGATTGGTGTATCAGTAACATTCCAGGTCAGGCCTCATGCCCAAGTGTAGCTGGCCTGCACAATCTGTTATTCATGTTTTTATATGCTCCTTTTGTTTGTGTTTGGTCTGTTTTTGCTTCTTTCCCTTTCTTTCTTCCTGCCTTCCTTCTTTCCTTTCTTTTTTTCATTAGAGAGTCAAAGAAGCTGAAAGCAAGCAAGGTGTGAAGAGGAGTATCTTGGAGGACTCAGAGGTAGGAAAATAATGTAAACAACATAAATTTTTAAAAAAATTAAAAACCATAAAACAGCAAATGTAACAACTGTGCAATGTTGAAAATATATATTAATATATTATAATAATACATTAAAATAAATATTCTACAAAATCTAAGATTGTATTCCTGGGTAGATATGGTAATTCCTACCGATTTTCATATAAATACTTGTAGAAGCTTTGAGAATTGTTTCAATAAATGTCTTTCTTTATATTGCAACCTTTACCAAACAAGTTCTAAAAGGTGAAGAGTCAAAATTTACCCTAATTAAATTGTAACATTAAAATAAACAACAGGTAAATAAATAATTAAAACACCCAGTCAACGTTGCAGCAGGAATAGAGCTCAGTCTCAGAAGTACCTACCCTTAGCTGTAGTGTTTGGCAGTTGATGGCTCCTAGATGAAAGAAAGAGTCAATTTTGTTCAGGAATGTGATCACTGATAGATCTGCCATGCTCCAGTGAATGTCCCCACACCCATTCATACACAAAATAAAGTCAAAATTGAAAATATAAAAGAGAGAATATAAAGTTTGAAAAGACTGGCCTGGAGGAAAGATGAGGAAGTGTTGGCAGGAGGAATAGAGAGTAAATAAAATCAAAACGATGTGTACATGTATGAACTTTCAAAAAATCAATAACATTAATGTATTTAAAAACAACAATAAATGTGTAGAGGAAATCATGAAACTTCAAAAAAACATGCTTCAACTGTGAGAAAGTCACTATACTTTTCCTGGGAATTTTGTCTTTGTATGCATGTGACAGAGTCCCCCCAAAAAAGGATTCAAATAAATTAGTGGGCTATTTGTGAGTACTTAAAGATTCAATTACCATGAATATAAAGTATCCAAGCTATTTTTAAAAGTACAAATTTACATAAACTTCTTTATAAAGCTTCTTAACACACACACACACATACACACACACACACACACACACACACACACACACACACACAGGCTATTGTGTTGGGATGACCTACACCCACACATACTATATTTACTGGCTATGAAGGTGTGTCCCTGTATTCTCAATTGTTAATTTTCTTGCCCCTTATATGGTATCATCTTTTCTATAGTCACAATACTTGCTTTCTACATGTAAATGTTCGCTGCCTCCTCACCTGCCCAAAAGGTTGATTCTCTTTGATTATTACATTAAAAAGCAATCTACCCTGGGGAACGTCACAGAAGATCATTGTTGCCTTCCCTTTAGCCAAAAGGCAACACCAAGAAATGGATGAGGTGTAATCCTGTTGCTGATTGGTTCAGAGTGAGTAAGCAGCGGAACCTCTCCATCTATGTTAATAGAACTCTTTATGAGAAAGGAATATGGCTTTTAATAAATAAAGAGCTGGCCGCTGGAGCAGGGGAGGAGAGACAGAAGCAGAACAGGAGATTTTAGGTGGAGTCGATGTGTAGCAAGGGCCTGCTGTCACAGCAAACAGGCTTATACTATACCGATGTCTCACATCTTTATTTCTGAACCAAAAGATGGATTCCTGGGAGCCCCCACAATATCATTGTAAGTTCTGAATTCTATCACTCAGAAGTAAATGGAAAGATTTTCATGAGTTCAAGAGCAGGTTTATCTACAGTACTAATTCCATGAGTTACATAGTGAGGCCATGTAGTACAACAATAAAGCCAACCAAAAAACGAAAACTACAACTAACTTAAAACAAAAAACATACGGAGCCGTTTGTTTGTTTGTTTGTTTGTTTGTTTGTTTGTTTGTTTGTTTGTTTTTCAAGACAGGGTTTCTCTGTGTAGCCCTGGCTGTCCTGGAACTCACTCTGTAGACCAGGCTGGCCTCGAACTCAGAAATCCTCCTGCCTCTGCCTCCTGAGTGCTGGTATTAAAGGCATGTGCCACCAGACACGGCCAATGGTCAGTTTTTAACCATAGTTTTAAAACTAGATAAATATGATGATCAAGTTCAGAAACATTCATTACAATTCTGTGACCTTGGTTATAATTTTGCATTTCTCATAATTCAAGTTTGTTATCCAGGTAAAATTATTAAAAAAAAAAAAAAAAAAAAACAACACATACCCAGCCTCTTCACTGGTTGTATTTAAGTAAGAAAACTGTTACCTTAATATCCAATTTACTTCAATGCACTTAACTTTTATCTTCATTAACAGGGTAAAGTGAATTCATTGTGTATATTTAGGTATGTATAGGTATTATTAAAGAAATTATGGATCTATTTTTCAAAATGTTAAAGGAAATAAATACTAGAAGGATCAATATTTTTAAAATCCCTATATTTGTCTTGTTTGAGAAGGTGCTGTATTCTGGTTCTTTGCTAGACCTAATGGAAACTCATAACGAAGACTTTCAAGACTGAGAGCAGTCAAGGTGTATTTATTCCTGGTGGCTGATTTCAATTGCACAGTGATTGCAATAATGATGAACATAATCCCTGCATCTAAATGAGTTGCCTTACTAGATAAGTACCTATATACATTTGGCTGGATTCAAAGTTTTAGAATAGATTTTGGAAACCTAACTATTTTGGAGAAGCTAAAGACTATGGTTTCCCAAGCCACCTCTTTTCTAAATGGAAAAGAGGTGAACAAACATATCCTTAGCTTTTCTTATGATATGTAAGATTCTTTCGAATATAAATTGTATATTCTACAAATAGCAACCTTGAGTTCCTTTAGATAGGTTAATGTGTGCCTGCATTATATTAAATTTATGTTGAGACATTCATTATACTTTTATCTTGGTCAAATATTTTATAGACATATAAGAATTAAATTTGTTACATTTTAGTTTCACACATGTATGTTACAATTACAGCCTACACATACATCTCTGTGACCTTGGTTATAATTTTGCATTTTTCATAATTCAAGTTTGTTATCCAGGTAAAATTATCTTTAAAAAAATCGTACCAGGCCCCTTCACTGGTTGTTTTTAAGTAATAAAACTGTTACCTTAATATCCCAGTTACTTCAATGTACTTATTTTTATCTTCATTAACAGGATAAAGTAAATTCATTGGGTATATTTAGGTATGTATAGGTATTACTAAAGAAATTATGGATCTATGTTTCAAAATGTTAAAAGAAATAAATACTAGAAGGATCAATATTTTAAAAATCTCTATATTTGTCTTGTTAGAGAAGGTGTATTCTTACTTCTTACAACTGAGTACATGCTCCCCTTTCTCACGAATGTTTTTCCCTCATTCTTGTCTATTCCTGTTGTTTTGTAACTCAGAATTCTACCAAGGCCATCTATGTAGTGAGAGTTCAGAGCAATCCACTGGACCTCATTGATTTATAAGCTCAGCAGTGCATATGTAACTTAAAACAATGAATCTCTATCTTCCAAGATGCCTCTTGTAAGACTTTCCTTATATTCGTGTGGCATTACTTTGGTTGAACTTCTATATAGAATACATCACTGATAAATAAAATAGTGAAATAATGTAGGTATAAGTATGTCTCAGAAGCAACAAGTCCTTGGTGAGAAAATTTAGACAAGGCAATATTTGTGATTTAGATTTATCTCATCTGGAACACTGGAGTGTTGAGAGGGTGTGGGGTGTATATCCTATCCCAGAGTGTTTTTTTAAGAGTTAGCATTAACTGCAGCATCGCTTTTCTGCTTCAACTCTATCTGGGAGAAGTATCTAGGATATAAGGCAAGAAAACAAGTTAATCAACATCGTCAGAGAAATCGGTATCAGAAAAAATGTAAGTGAGCAACTGTGTTTCACTTTACACTGAGTGCTACAAAGGAGTAATTGATAGCGTGGAAAAGTTGAGAGCATTGCTCGAAAGAAATTGCTCACCAAAAGATATATTTAATATCACAAGATAGAATTCTATATACATACTTTTTCAATTATGTTCATTCATTCCTTCTTTCCATCCTTTTCCCCTCTCTTTCCTTCGTTTTATCATTTCTTTCACTAGAGATGATTTGGTGCCCACAAAGCTGTAAATTTTTCTTTATAGGCATGCATTTTATGAGGTGTCAGTATAAAACTCTAAAATTATAATGCTAATCTTGAAATTTTAATTTATTTATATTTCATTTAAAATTGTGTTTAAAGTGATTACAGCATAAACATGTAGTGGTTCAGGTCTTGTCTGAATGTTTCCTTAAAGGTCCATGTGTGAGAAATTTGTAGTTATTCTTATAAAATGATATAAAATAATGAAAAACTCATAGAACAGGCCCAGTTGAGGAAGTTATTTTTGGCTCCTAGGAAACACTATTATCAAAAGGACTTAAATACTTCTATTGGAGCCCATTTATTTCTTGAGAACAGAGTGTTAGATAAGACCATGACCATTGACCTCCTCTCTGTCACATTGTATTATGCTCTTTTGATATCTGTTTTGCATCTAGTCCACAGTGATAGCTTCTGACAAATGATGTATCAAAGGAGTCCCTACTGGGCAGGACATTCTGATAGCCCAATACTTTTGAAACTTCTACATTGTAAGCTGAATAAACTTACCATTATTCTTTGCACAGCACATTAAATATTTTGTTTTGGCAATTAAGAAGAAACTAAGATGCCAACTTTCCACTTGTTGCTTTGTCTTAGAATAACATGATACTACACAGGTCTTATTGTAACTTTATAGAAAACAGAATTTTCTTACCTTGTTTTGCCTGCATAGTTTGAATTTCCTAAAATAGATGAAATTGAAAGTAAGTGTTTTGTTAAACCTCAAGTAAAAACTATCCAAGAACTGTTTCAAATGTGATTTCACATTAGATACTTTTCTCAAATGTATGAGTGAAGACATGCAAACCTTCTTGTGGGGAAACATACTGTATAGTGTATGGTTTTATGTTATGTAATGTCCATGGCTAAGGAAAACTTCTTAGCGTGTAGCTGCATGGCAGTGGAAGTCAGTAGCTTAGAAATTTCACATCAAAGCCAGGAAAAAAAAAAAGAAGTTTGTTGTAGTGAAAACAAAAGCTTGATGTACTTTCAATACCTAAGAATAGGATTAATTGGATTTCTATTCATAAAACCTGTCGAACTAGTTTCAAATAGAAACAACAATGATCTCATCTCCAGAATTCTGTAATTTGAATAATCTTTCATTCTGGCTTTAATTTTAACTCACTTATTCACATTAACTCACTTAATTCACTTATTCACATTCTTATATAGTTAGCTATTGTTAATCATTTTCTATTTGAATAATTCAATGTGTTAGAATTTTCTTGTGGTTTTAAATAGTATACAACTGGAAGATGAATGACTATATATTAATGTGTAAGGGAACTTGGCCTGCGTGTGCATGTATGTACTGTGTGCATGTGTAGTATCTATGGAGGCCAGAAGGCAGCATTGGATGCCCTGTAACTGCAGTTATGGACAGTAGTAAGCTGCCACAAGCCTGTTGGGAACTGAGCCAGCAAACTCTGTGCTCTTCACTGCTGCACTAACTCTTCACCCCTTTCATGAGTTTTGATATTCTTGCAAATTGTTTATCTTGTATTTTAATAGATTCTGATAAAGCCTTCATAAATACAGATCATAAGAGCTTGGTTGAACCATGAGTATGGACCAAGAGAACTCCCAATATTAGGTTTCTTTTCTAAGTATACACCTAGTTGTAGAAACAAACCATGCCATCATTATACATGTTCAAATAGTTTTGGACAATTCTGTGTAAATGCTTCTGAGAACCACTCTTTTGTTTCTTTCTGCACTTTACAGTCAAAATGTTTAATATGGAGGTTTTAATAGTATCTATCAGTTTATTTTTGTTGTATATATACACCTGTCAGGGAAGGATGCATATCTGTGTCATGATGATATACCTGTGGAAGACAGGTAGTGGAAGGTTTTATACTTTTTGTTTTGTTCTGTGGTTTTTTTCCACCGTGTGGGCTCTAGGAATTAAATTCATGCTATTGGTCTTGTTGCTTTATACCATTGCAGGTTAGCCATCTCAATGTCTGTAATTTTTGTATGTTTGTTTTTCAGAGAACTTTAATTATAAGAAAAACTCCATGATTTTATTGACAATATTAGAATTTGCTCACATTATACAATTAGTCAAATAAAATCAGTAGAGAAATTTCTTGTTAATATGAGAGAATCTTGTCCTTTAAACTTTTCACATGCAAGCATGTTATTTCCATAGATAATCTCTCATCAAAGTTATATGTATCTTTTTATAAAAACAGCCCTTGTTTAGATGGCAGAAAAGTAATGCTAAAGGTTTAACATGCATCTAAATATATATAAAATATAGATAATTTCCAAATGTAAAAAAGATATTGTCTTTGAGAGCAAAGTTAGTTTATGTTCATGCTTTTTTTAAATGATGTTTTGAAAATATCAGCTCAAAATTTGAATGGGCTAATCACCAAATATAATAAATAATAAATAAGTGAAATCATTATTTTATAAAGAACATTTTATACTAATTGGAGAAATCCCACACTATTATTATGGTGAAAATTTAATCTTTAGATGATAGTATCATTTAGAGATGATTCGATCAGGAACAGCTTGGCTTCATTAGGATTGATGTGTTCATATTGACTTAGCTGTTAGTAGTCCTCATTGGAATGAGAAGCCTATTGGAGCATGATATTCATTTGTTAATCCTCATTCTGGCCCTTCCTATCTCTATTTCCTGACACTCTTGAGGTAAGCAATTTCTTCAGCCATAAACACCCAACACAGGCCCATAATAAGTCAAGTCAGTCAAGGGCTTAAACATCCAAAACTGTAGAACAAACCAGATATTTTTATTTTATATGTTGATTTTCTCAAGTTTTATGATGTAGATATGCAAAACTAAATAAAACAACACCTCAACATGAGATATTAAAAGAACTATGACTTTTTTTGGACAGGAGGTAGATGACCACTGCAAGATTAAATTAATTTTCAGAGTAATTTATTAATTGTACATATAAAACAGAGCAGACAAAACAATTAACTTTAATTTATTTTGATAATTACCGGGGTGGATATTAATAACAATTATTTTATTTCTTATAAAAATTATTCATAACAAATCAAACAATGTATTATATAATCTTATGATTTTTTTTCAACTTATAGACAAGCACACGCTCAGGAAATTTTTGAACACTAATCTGCTTTATTTCTGAGAGTGTAAAACATTTATTTTAATTTTTAACTTTTATTCATTCTCCACCCATACACATATTTTTCTCTCAAAAATACATTTTATATAAAATTCTATTAAATCATTGTACCCTTTTTCTTTTATCCTTCTGAGGCCTCCAAGTCTTTTTCTCTAAAACCTCTTACATGGCTCATTTTCATTTTGACAATTATATATGTTGATCATTGTATATATGCTAATTATTATTGCACATATATGCATATGTATGTGTGTATATCTGTACAAATAGGTATGAAAAATATATAAGTAAAACCCGATGAGTAGCATTTTGCTGTTTGTGTTTATATGGTTTCTGGACTGCACATTTCCAATGAGAAAATGTCAGTGACTTAAATTAGGGCCAAATATAAATATGTTGAAATACCCAGAATTTTATAGCATTAAAATACCATTCAAAATAAATTAAAAAAAATGTTAATTGACATATAACAAAGAACTACATATCATTTGGTTAATGTAACTTTATAATATGTCTCTCAGGAAGCACATAAATAATATATTTTGACTATGAAGTAACAGTTTTCCTATATTTAATAAAATATTAGTGTTCTTACACATTGATTTTTATGTATATGTGTGTGTATATGTCTGCCTGTATGTATACCACAAAGTAGCTAGAGGAAGGTGTCAAAAACTCTAGAAATGGCAATCTTAACATGCTATGTGGGTTCTGGAAACCAAGCCTGGGTTCTCTCTAAGAGCAACAAGTGGTTTCAGTCAGGAAGCCATCTCTCTTTCCATGATACTTTTACATTTCAACACCAATGGGCTTGAAGCATTATACCATAAGACTGGCAAGTTATTCAGAAGTTTTTGCAATGCATTAATGCTTCTAATTAACACTTATAAATCCTAGATTATCATTTTGTATTCTTGCAGAGGTCATTTACTAAATAGTCAATGAGCCAAAGGAATATTCTAAAGGTCCATTGTTATCCCCTTATAACAATTAAAATCAGATATTACATACTTGTACAGTGTGTAGTTTATTTCATTCTTCCTCCCCTCTTTTTCTCTTACCTTCCTTCTTGACACCTTTTCCTCTCTTCATACATTCCCTTCCCTCTTTTTATTTCTTTTTTTCCTATTTTTTTAGAGTCCAAGACAAGATTTCACTGTATGTTCAGATTCCTCTCAGCTCCTGAGCTCCTCCTTCTATGTTTTTAAAATGTCTGTAAATAGCATACATTCCTTTCTACAGCTGTATGACTTACTCTCATTTCATACTTACTGCTTATTTTTTAAATGCTCATCATCACTTGATGTTAGGCTTTTATCTTAATATGTATAAAACACAAATTCATAGATATTTATAGCTTCAATGAAGTATTGATGGAGATACACAACAATAGTCTAACAACAGGGTATACAGTATTAAAAACTGAAAAGTGACACAGAGTTGTAATTTGCAAATTTTAGAGTTATTTTTTTTCTGTGAAAATGATAAAATGAATTTATTAGTTGTTTCCTTCTATACAGTTCCACTACAGAGTACAAAATTGAATAGCAGTACTCTCCAGTGAGATTGAGATTAACATTTTATCATCAATTATTGAATACTAAGACACTTTCCAGTTTTGTAGTACATCTTAAGAGACTAAATTTAAAAATGACCCCTTTGACCCCAAATTATAAATTCTTTTCTTGTTATATACTTACACATGTGGGTTCATAGAAATCATAAATAACTTCGGAGGGCTTTTTCGAAGCTAACTGTATGAAGTTAGTAAAGGTGCACCTTCTGGTCAATGGTTCTAGCTATTGCTTTGTATTATTTTTGTTTTAATATTTTTTTAATTTATGGGTATGATTGTTTTGTGTGCATGTATGACTGTATGCCTGGTGCCCTCAGAATCCACTAGTGAGTGTCAGATCTTCTGTACCTAGAGTGACAGATGATTGTAAGCTCCTAGGTTTTTTATACAAATTGAACTTTAGTTTTCTGGAAAAGCAGTAGATCTTGTAACGTATTAGCCATCTTTCCAGCCACTATTTCTCAGAATTTATGCCTGTCTGAATATTTTACTTCCATATGAACAGAAGTGGAGGATTCAAAAAGGAAAGAGGAAATAAAAGATTAGATATGACTGATCCTATGTGGTTGAGGCTTTTATTATAGATATAAGAGATAGCCGGGTAGACACATATGGACATGTCTAGGCTGGGCGTGACTGACAGATTGAAAAGGGCAATGTGAGAAGATGGGCAAGGTGACAAGAGAGAGTTAAAAAGTAAGGGTACAGAAAATCAGTTAAGAAACCAGGGGAGAAAAGCTACAGTCAGAGACTGAAAAGCCAGCTAACCCCAGAGATAACCAGATGGCGAGAGGCAAGTCCAAAAACCTAAGCAAGAGAAACCAAGGCTACTTTCATCATCAGAACCTAGTTCTCCCACCACAAGAGTCCTAGACACCCCAACACACTGGAAAAGAAGGATTCAGATTTAAATTCACATCTCATGATGATGATGGAGGATTCTAAGGACATTAATAACTCCCTTAAAGAAATGCCAGAGACCACAGGTAAACAGGTAGAAGCCCTTAAAGAGGAAACACAAATTACAAAAATACACAACAAAACAGGTGGAGGAATTGAACAAAACCATTCAGAATTTAAAATGGAAATAGAAACAATAAAGAAATCACAAAGGGAGACAACCTAGGAAAGAGATCAGGAGACATAGATGCAAATTTCACCAACAGAATACAAGAAATAGAAGAGAGAATCCCAGGTGCAGAAGATACCATATGAAACACATAACAGTCAAAGAAAATGAAAAATGCAAAAGGCACCTAACCCAAAACATTCATGAAACACAGAACACAATGAAATGAACAAACCTAAGGAAAGTAGGTATAAAAGAAAGTGAAGATTTCAAACTAAAGGTCCAGTAAATATCTTCAACAAAATTATAGATGAGAGCTCCTCTAACCTAATTGAAGACATGACCATGAACATACAGAAAGCTTAGAGAACTCCAAATAGATTGGAATAGAAGAGAAATTTCTCCTCTCACATAATAATCAAAACACCAAATGCACAAAAGAAAGAATATCAAAAGCAGTAAAGGAAAAAGTTCAAGTAACATATAAAGGCAGACCTATCAGAATTAATCAAACTTCTCACCAGAGATTTTAAAAGCCAGCAGATTATGGTCAGATATCATACAACACAAATGCCAGCCCAGGCTACTATACCCAGCAAAACTCTCAATTACCATAGATGTAGAAACCAAGATATTCCATGACAAAAATAAATTTATACAATATTTTTTCCACAAATCTAGCCCTACAGAGGATAATAGATGGAAAACTCCAACCCAAGAAGTTAAACTACATCTTAGAAAAGTCAAGCAAGTAATCTTCTTTCAACACACCCAAAAGACACCTCTAACAACAAAAATAAAGGGAAGCAACTATTCCTTAACATCAGTGGACTCAGTTCCCCAATAAAAAGTCATAGACTAGAAGACTGTATAAGTAAACTCAACCCAGCATTTTGCTTCATACAGGAAATGCACTTCAGTGACAAAGAAAGACAGTACCTCAGAGTAAAATGCTGGAAAAAAAATTCCCAAGCAAGTTGTTCAAAGTAACAAGCTGGAATAGCCATTTTTAATATCAATTAAAATCAACTTTCAACCTAAATTATAAAAAAAAGATGGGGAAGGACAGTTCATAGTCATCAAAGAAAAAAATCTACCAAGATGAACTCTCAATTCTGAACATCTATGCTCCAAATCCAAGGGCACCCACATTCATAAAAAGAACTTTTACTAAAGCTCAAATCACACACTGATCCTCACACAATAATAGTCAGAGACTTCAACACTCAAGAGGAGTAGAAGGGGGGAAATAATCAAACTCAGGGCTGAAAGCAACCATGAAGAAACAAAATGAAATATACAAAGAATCAACAAAACCAGAAGCTGATTCTTTGAGAAAATCAAGATAGATAAATCCTTAGCCAGATTAACCAGAGGGCACAGAGACAGGATCCAAATTAACAAAAATCACTATAAATTCTAGGATAAGCATACTATAATTCAAAACCCCACGGAAACTAAGCAACAAGGAATGACCAAGGGAAGATGAAGGCATACATTTTTTGCAACCTACTTTTATTGAGGGTTCAACTTCTCCTATAACCCACCACGCAGTGGTAGTGGAAGAGAAAAGTTAGTAGAATATGGAGAAAGTAGACATGTTCTGGAGTCATTCTTTTTGGGCGAGCTTGATCTTCTTTCTTAGCAGCTCAGTCCCATAGCAAATATCAAATTCAACTCAACATCTCTAGACCAGTTCTCTAGGCAGGCAGACACCAGGCATGAACCAGCAGCTATAGTTCAATCCTAAAGAAATTGACAGGCTCAGATATTAGCCTGAGGCAAGGCCTTAAAAGCTGCAAGCTGCCACAGGAGTTCACAGGCAGTTCTTTGGTAAGGTTCTCTCAATAGCAGCATTGCCATAAGTTGAGCTCAACAATGCTATGTTAAGGGAACCAATACTCCTTAGCAAAGTATATTAAAGTCAAGCAAACCAAACCAATGATTACCGTTCTTCTCCTAATGTCTGTGGGGTCATATTTACACTCCTTCATCACAGGTCCTTTCACGTGTTTGTTATATCAAAGCATCC
This sequence comes from Mus minutoides, assembly GCA_902729485.2. Taxonomy (NCBI): domain Eukaryota; kingdom Metazoa; phylum Chordata; class Mammalia; order Rodentia; family Muridae; genus Mus; species Mus minutoides. The sequence continues at coordinate 26,976 of LR751284.1, forward strand.
TTTCACCTGTGTCTGGTTCAGGAAAACATTCTTTCATGTGTTTGCTTTAACATACAATCATTTCACCTGTGTGCACAGCAAAAACATCTTTTGATATTACTAACTTTCCACAAAATAACCCTAGAAGTTTCCTCTTCTGGATTCTGTCTGAATCTCACTCAGAAGGGGAGATAAAATAGACATGGCAGGGGACATGGATGGAGGGAAGAGGCTAACAAGAGAGATAAAGTGTGGGGCAATGATGGAAAGAGAACTGAGATAGAAAGAAACCTATGTAGGAGAGCAATTCTAAAAAAGAGCTAGAAACCTAAGACAATGGAAACTCACCAGGAATCTATGAAGGTGACCTTAACTAAGACTATTAGCAATAGGAGATATGGAACCTGAAATAGCCCCCTTCTGTAACAAAGCAAGACTACCAATGGGGTGATAGAGGCCCCAACCCAAACACAATAGCTTTACCTCATACATTTTCCTACTTATAAGGTTTGCAGGAATAAAGAGGAAGCTGAAATTGAGAGAATGGCCAACCAGTGACTGGTCTGACTTGAGATCTATGCCATAAAAGAGAACCCAACCCTTGACAATATTAATGATCTTCTGCTATACTTTCAGGCAGGAACCAAGCATACCTGGGCTTGCTCAAGAGGGAAAATGCTCCTAGTCCTCCTGCAACCTGATATTCTAGAGCAGGTTAATATCCATGAGAGGCCTCCCCAGTTCTGAGGACAAAGGGAGAGGGGATGGGAAAGGGAAGGGGAAAGGGCTAGGAGGAGAGGAGGGAAGGGAAGCTGTAGTTGGGATGTAAACACATAAATTAATTAATGAGAAAATAATGCATTCTGAGGAATGAGTCAGTGGACTAAGTTTGGACAAAACAAACAAACAAATCAAAGCAAAAAGAGAAATGTGAGCTTATTTGAGGAAGTGTGACACTGGGGTAGGCTTTGAGCTTTCAGATGCTCAAGCCAGACCCACTGGGCCTTTTTTTTTTTTTTTCTTTTTCTTTTATACTGTCTATGGATCCAGATGTAGAACTTTTGTTCTTTCTCCAATACCATGTCGGCCTGAATGCCACCATGCATCATAGCATGATGATAATGGGCTAAACCTCTGTACTTTTAAGCCAACCAATATAATGCATTCTTTGCTATGGTCATATTGTCTTTTCACAGCAATAGAAATCCTATTACAGAACCCATACCCAATACTACTTATATGAAAAAGAATGGGAGACTAAATATTACCTATATAAAAACATGGCCCTAGTAATATTATGCTATACTCATAGATGCTGTCTTATACATTCTTCATCAGAGACGCTGTCTCATACAGCAGGAGACAACATATACAGAGCCAGAGAGCTGGATATTATGCAGAAAAGAGATACGGGAACACACAACTCTAAATGAGGTGTTTCCATTGAATCCCTATGTCAGGTCTTAGTGAACTCAGCAGAACTGGAGGTAAGAAGCTTGGAAGGCAGAGGAGATTGAGAATACAAGAAGAACAAGGTTTTCTAAATCAACTGAGCAAAGCCCATATGAACTCAGAGACCTACACTGGTCTGTGTCAGATCTAGAAGGCTCTCTGTATTCAAACTCTGCACCAAGGTTATCATACACAGAGGTGTTTATAGACCAATACCTTGTTATGCTAACTTGTTTTATTTTAATTATATTTGATACCAGAGAAAAATAAAATTTACGATTATCTGAAAAACATTACATAAAAGCCTAAAAGATTTTAAAAGACAAAAATGAGTCAATGAAAATAATTTGAGTATACTTTCAAACATTTAAAGTTTAATTATTCATATTATTTCAATGAAATATATGAATCTTAAAAGTATATAATCTGAAATAAATCACACATAACAATATATAGCATGCATAGGGATGTTCTAGCACATACAAGTAACCCTAGCCATCTCATGTATGGAAAAAGCCAGAGGATTGGTATCAAATGAGATGATACCCTGTGTGTGTGCGGGGGGGTGAAGTATCACAAAATCATAGTATGTAGCAGGTCATTGGGTCACTGTCAGAGGTTCCTAAGAACTAAATTAATCAACTCAATATACATATGAACATACACACATGTATAGTAAGCTCTGTCTAAAAGACTGAAGTTCATAAACTGTAAGCAATACTTCCATTCATGTTAATATTGTTAACTATTCTGTACACTATCTTAAAGTCTGTATAACCAAAACAACGAGAAAATAAACATTACTTCTATGCCTTCCTAAATTATTCAGAACTGATAAGACACAAGAACTGCTGAGCGTTTTGTCAGAGTGTGGATAATACATCAAGGTCAAGAAAAAGGCTGCCTTTCACTTACAACCAAATTTAATAATGCATTTTTAAAGAGGCATGAAATGACTTGACTCTTCCATTTATGCAAATGCCCATTTGAAGAGATTTTCGTTGTGACCGAATATGCAACATCTTATCTATATATTTCTTAATCAATATACTTAGAATATCTCAGAGAAATAATTTATTGTAAGAAGTAAAATCAATAAATTTGTGTACTATTTGACTATAGGAAGATTTAGCGGTCTGACCATTATTTTATTTTATTTTATTTTATCATCAGCACCACTCAAAAATGAACAGTAAACAATTATTTTTAAAATAACTTAGGCATATATTCCTGTTGCAACAACATGGCAAAGAATGAGCAAACAACAAATGTATGCTTCTTAGTCACCAAGAAAAACCAGAGTCCATTATTCAGATTCTGAATAATGCTCATAATTCTGAGTAATAATAATAATTCTGAGTAAATGCTGGCTTCTTGGGTCACAAAAGCCAAACTTTAATGATTTCTTATGTAGCACAGAGAAATCATCCTGTCTTCGTATACCTGAAAATGTACTCAGTGTCATTAATCCAGGTTTCAATTCATGATATCATGCAATCTTGTCATGTCACCCAGTATTTTCATCTTAACATAGTCACAATAATGTAGTAAGCTTCAACATATTAGTTGGTCACTGGCAGGAAAATGTTCACTTCATCATATATATCATATGTTCATGACCATTCATACAGGCTTCTTGAATTAACTTTTATATTTAATACTTTTCAATAACTTTTTAAAAGATTATTTGCTTTTCCAAATGTTAATTTAAAATTCTGGGAAACAAAGTATACAAAACTTTACATTTTTAATTGGAGGTTATTTATTTACATTTCAAATGGTATCCCCTTTCCCAATCACTCCCTGAGAAACGCCTTATCCCTTCCCCCCTCCTCCTGCTTTTCTATGAGAGTGTTCCCCTATGAACCCAGTCCTGCCTCCCCACTCTCACATTTCCCTACACTGCAGCATCAGCATCGATCCATCAGAGTTCCTAGGACCTTTCCTCCCATTGATGCCCAACAAACCCATCTTCTGTTACATATGTGGCTGGAGCCATGGGTCCGTCCATGTGTACTCCTTGGTTGGTGGTTTAGTCCCTGGAAGCTCTGGGAGCTCTGATTAGTTGATATTGTTGTTCTTCCTAAGGGATTGCAAGCCTGTTCAGCTCCTTCAGTCGTTTCTCTAACTCCTCCATTGGGGGAGTTCCATGGTTGGCTACAAGCATCCGTCTCTGTGTATGTCAGGCTCTGGCAGAGCCTCTCAGGAGACAGCTATACATTTTTTAAAGAGCTGAAAAATATTGCACTGCTACCTTATGTTCGATGCATATGCATAATGTGTATTGTTTTTAATATTGAAATGCTGTATTCATATCATTCCAGGAAAATAAATTTGCTTTATGTTTAACATTTTATTTTATATGTGTGTATGTGCAGATAGTGTGAAAGTTTGTATGTGAGATAGTACATGGATATATGCAGTTGTGTTTGTATGTGGGGGGCATAGGTCAACCTCAGGTGCTACTGCTCATGAACAATCTATGTGTTTATTATGAGACAGGGAGTATTTATCACATAATACCAGGGGCTCAATAATTTGGGTTGTATGACTTGTAATGTTTACATATTTTCCTCTCTCTTTCCTCTCAAACCTTTCCATGAACCTTACTTCCACCATGCTATCTTTAAAATTTATGGGCTTTTTTTTTTCTTTTTTTTTCATAAGCATTTATATATATTCCTAAATATATAAATATGACCTACAAATTCTACACAATGTTTCTCTTATGTCTGTCTTCTCTGGAATGACTATGTATTATTGCTTAACCAGTTGGTATACTCTTCCTACTGTTTCTGGGGTCTTGATCCCAACTGCTTTGTACCTTCCCATGTGATTTCTCTTAGCATTTTTCACATTCCTCCCCACTAGGTTTCATGTACCCAGAGTATTTGAGGCAATATAACCAGAAGTGGAATATATATGCCCATTTTACATTGGACATTCAGCTGGCATAAATATAAATTAAATAAATTGATCATATTTAGGATATATTAAGTTTCAGATATTTTATATCCATCCAACAGATGAAATAAATACATTAATTGATAAATTTGCTACAAAAACAAATTTATTTTCAGATAAAACAAAATTCAAAATTTATCAGTAATAATATAGAAAAATTATTTCCTGAATTTCAATTGTAATAAGGGCAAGATAAAACAGAATTTTATCTGTTGTACAATACATAAGAAGTCAATACCTTGGTTTCCTTAGTTCTACACAGATCATCTCTTATTTTTCTGTTTGTTTGTTTGTTTTTCAAGATAAGGTTTCTCTGCATAGTCCTGGTTGTTCTAGAACTCACTTTGTAGACCAGGCTGGCCTCAAACTCAGAAATCCACCTGCCTCTGCCTCCTGAGTGCTGGGATTAAAGGCGTTCGCCACCTTGCCTGGCTACCTCTTAGTTTTCCAACTCAGAGCCTATGTACAATAGAGTTGCAACAATATTTCATACATTTCTTCTGTGTCCAACCCATCTTACCCTTACCATTGTGATAATCCAAAACCACAAAAAACTTAATTTTTTCTTTACCTAACTCAGCCTCCAAAGCTATCATTCTATCTATTCCTTCACAAATTTTGTGTAAACAAAGTTTGCTTAAAACCCATGTTTGTCATTTCTTGGAGATGTTAGTATATTAATTGATGTGAATAGAAAAATATACATTCTTTTTAAATTAGTTAATATTTTGTTTCAGGTTAATATTTTGATTCATGGTCATAAATATATCTCTAGGAATGAAACTGACTTCTTCACCAAGCTTTCCCTCAAACAGGCTTTTCAAATGTATCATGAGAGGAAAATCCATTGATTGCCCCACTGATGGCCCTCACAGGAAAACATTGTTATAACCGTGATTTTCAAAATTCCTTCAAATTCTATGGACCAGGTTAAAAATCATGGAGGGGCTGGAGGCACTAAGTTGTAGAATTAAGTCTTGTTCAGATCAGGAAGTGCGCTGAGAATGGTTATCTAGGTTTGGTTTGTGAATATTGCTCCCTACCATTCTTCATTATACATCTTTTGAATACAAAACATTTGTTTAAGTTCTGAATAACATTCTTTTATTTACAATAGTACATTGCCCTCTTTGGTGCACAAAGCATGTTTTATTTTAATAAATACCATTTTATTTTAGATTTTCAAGTGTCTTGTTAATTGTTATTTACCTTTCCTGAATAAGTTTGTATTTCTTTTGCTAGTTCACTGATCCATTCCTACTAATTTACCAAATTCATCAGGAGGAGAAAATTAAATAATTTTTATTTTGTTTGCTTACAAATTTTTATCTGACATGATCCACAATCATTTGCTGTATTTTTTGCTTCTGTTTGTGTATGTGTATGTGTATGTGTGTGTATGTGTGTGTGTGTGCGCGCGTCTCTCTCTGTGTGTATTTGTGTGTAACATGCAGAGTTTCACATATTTAGTTGCATGCCCATTAAAGGAAGTCCATTTTCTATGGTATATTGTTTCTCCTGTCATTCCATATATTCATTCATATGGTCACGTTTCTAAACAATTCAGTAACTCTGAGAACTCAAATCTACCATTCTTGTTTCCTAGTAGTATGTACAAAATTTTCTGTTTTTTTTTTTTCCCATAAAAATCTTACACAAATGAAAGTATATCTAATAACTTTACATTTCTTTGTGAGGTTTGAATAGGTTAGGTCCCTGTAGACTCATATGTTTCAATGTTTGGCCAGTGCATAGGACGTGTCAATATTAGGAGATGTGTCCTTGTTTGAGTAGGTGTGGCCTTGTTACACTGTTGGATATAGGCCTTGAGATCTTTTAGGTTTAAATTCTGCCCAATTTGGATTTGAAGCGTCCTACTGCCTGCCTGTGGGAGATAGTCCCCTTCTGCTGGCTGAGGAGCAAAGAACTCCCTGTTGGTTCCTCCAGCACCATGTCTGACTGCACACTGCCATGCTTCCTGCCACGATGATAATGGACTGAACCTCTAAAACTTAAGCAACCCCCAATTATATTATTTTTAATAAGAGTTGCCTTGGTCAGAATGACTATTCACAGCAATAAAACACAAATTAAGACATACATGAAAATATTCTTTGGGATTGGTCAGATTGTAATTGCATGAGAACTCTGTTTCATGGTGGTATTAAATTGTCAAAGTTACTTATAAATTTCATAAGTTTTCCCTAACTCTAACCTACATTGTTAGATATATTTCACACTTAACAATTTTTAAGTTTATAACATAACAGGAGATAAATGTGTTTAAGTTAAAAAGAATAGAGGAAAATAATAACTCTATAATAATTCTTAAAATGTATACTAGCAAAATAATCATGGTGTCAAAATAAGAGAACTAAATGCAGTAGGTTCTTGTAACAGAATTGTTGATAATAACCATTATAACTAATGAACTTTGCAAAGTATGTTTAAAATAAGGAAAATCACTTACATAAAAAAAAATCTATAAAACACAATATATGTAAGAAACATACTAAGTATGTTAAAGAAATTAGCATTTTAAAAAAGAATAAGATTTGCTTGAGCACCATACTTCAGAGCAACCTTGCTGGAGTCCAGTCCAATAGGAAAGGGTCGTGAGAAAATGGAGCAAAGGGGTATGGAGTCAGAGATCATGGTCAAAGGTTTGTTTGTTTTTTGTTTTCTTTTTTTTTCATCTCTGGCATTTGTTCTATTTATAACCATTTGCTATTCTAAGGCCAAAAACCATTGGCTTCTGACAATCATCTCCTGCTGTCCAGCAGCAAGGGATTAAAAAGAAAAAGGGCTTAATTGCTAGGTATCTTTTCTTTCTGACTCAAGGACCTCTCTTGCTACCCAGGTGAGAGGCTTGGACTTCATTAACTCTTCATGAACTAGAGAGAAAAGTAAAGTAAAGAAAAGAATATCATTTACACAGACAAACATACTCTCTCTGCCTCTGCCTCTGCCTCTGTCTCTGTCTCTGTCTCTCTCTTACACACACACACACACACACACACACACACACAAATATTATGGTTGGGTCCAACCACCTGTCTCATCAACTCCACAGGTGTTCATGCATACTTACATAAATACACTTATACCTACACATTTATGCATATACATATACCTACACATTTATGCATATACATACATATAGACAAATATATGTAATTTGGGGGATGAGGCAGAGCTCACCGAGCTACCACTTTATATTCTCTCCCTGCATTAATCCATGAAAGGTCATCTTCATGTTGATTTGCAGGGAATTCACCCCATAGAGTGGGCTGATGCCCAGGAATCTTTAGACTACGAAATAATGACAGGAAAAACATATGAGTAGCAAGAAGCAATCCTGGAGTGAAGTCCCTGAGGACCCAGCATTCTTAGAGCTCACCTATCTCAGGCCATTCAAAACAGTGGTCCATCTTCAGAAAACTCACTTGCATACCTTTTAGCCTTTCCTAGATGGCTTCGAACACAACACATTTATATATGGCTTTCTGTAATCATGGACCTGGCCTGTTTCTGTAATGTTCAGCAGTATTGCAAAACTGTCTAGTTCTTTATTACTAAACACATAAAATCGTGTTTAGTATAGAACAGATAATTTAATTGTATCTTAACAAATTCGATTTTAAATTATTAGTATTCAGCCAAAGTAAGGGTTAACATACATTTAAAATTCTACATGTAATTTTCTTTCAATCTATACTCTTCACCCAGTAGGGTTTGGTTGTGAACATAAACTAGTATTAAATTTCTCCTATATTTCTTTGAAATGTATATTATCAATTACAAGAACCAGCAAAGAAAATTACATGCGGGAGTTTTCATGATGGTGAAAGAGCATCCATGTTTCTAACATAAGGGGTAAAAGTAAAATCTGACATAACTTATGACTATAACTACCCAACTCAGGTACATTCTTGGCATCTGTGTAGTGAAATTGACTTACATTATTTAGTGATATACCAAGAATGTCTCAAACTAACCTGACACAACTTGTCTAAAGAATGATTCCCAATCCATGGGGAATTTTGAAATGGATTAGGTAAGCCAAATTTACATTCTGCTATTACCTGCCTTTTAAAATATGTTCATCATTTAGTTTCTGAGATGCTAAAGTAGGCAAATTGTAACATCTGTAGAAAGGTAAGCTGAATTTCAACTATTTTACTTGCTTCATCAAGCAATACCTGAATAAAACTGATAATCCTCACCCATGTTCCTCAGATTACACTTTAAAATTTACAGAAACAAAAAGAAAAAAGGGAAACACTCAGGAGATTTTCATCCTTTATAGGAAATAACTAATGAATTAAGACACTCATCTGCTGAATCAGTGTTAAACTTTGAACTTGACAAAGACAACACCCGAAGTAAACTTTGTTATGAAAAGTCAAAATCATAAGGAAGCATAATTCTTCTAGAGTTATTTATTCGTTCATTTACTTGTGCTGTTACATGAAAAGGTGCACATATGAAAATTGACACACAGTTGCACGATAATGATACCAATAATACTTATGGTATGACATTTCCAAAGAAAAAAAATATAATAATAAACACACAGAGACTGTAGCTATGTACAACAGACCTGTTCAAAATAAAATAAAAAGGATGAAAAAAAAAGACAAGTAAGATCAAGGGAGACTAGTTGGTAAAAAGAGGAGCATAACATTGTATGGCTTATAATGGAATGTTGGGTGAGTAAGGTTACAGTATGCAATATAGGTTTACAAAACTATCAACTTAAAAATGCTCTACATCCTGAATAATTCCTACTACACTAATTTATAAATGTTACTCTCCCAGAGTATTTGTAATTGAGTTCCTTGAACCTTTGAACATTATTTTATCTTTGGGCTATTGATTGCCTTAGGTAAGCATATGTTGCTATTTTAAATAACAAAGAAAAGCAACTTGGAGAAGAAAGGGTTCATTTCAGCTTAGAGTTCTAGGCATTAATCCATCCCTGCAGGAGTGAAGGTATGAAGTCCAGGCAGGAGCCTAGGAGAAAGAACTGACTCAGAAACTGTGAGAAATACTGCTTAGTGGCTTGTTCCTCATGGCTTCCTCATCTTGATTTTGGAAAACAATTTACAATCATCTGCTCAGTGGTGGAACCACCAATAATGAGCTGAGTCCAGGTCATACCAATCAGTAATATCAAGCAAATGCTTCAGAGGATTTTCCACATAGGTATTAGCATTAGTAAGAAACCCTTTTTTGTATTTCCCCTGTAACAGTTAATGCAGATATTCTATCTATCTATCTATCTATCTATCTATCTATCTATCTATCTATCTATCTATCTATGTTCATTCTAAGCTTAATTTCATACATTAATATTCATTAATATTTTGCGCAAAGTGCCCCACTAAATAGAAATAAATTTCAAGGACTATGATTTATGGAATAACTATTAAAATAATGAAAGTAAAATGTGTTCATTATTTTAAGTTGCATAACACAACTGCAAAGTAGATATATCTTATAAATAAAATATATTTTCATCTTTTCAGTAGTATATCAGTCATATAAACAATAGAAATTATCACAAACATTAAGAAAGAAAAAATATGTACAATTATTTATGTAAATAAAATGTAAGGGAAAGAAATACAAAGATATAACATTCAACATTTGGTGAATTTCTTTACAATGAAAAGATGACCAAAGATCAAAAGATTTCTCTTGAATTCTAATCATTTGCAATTCAATGTACCCTCTTTATTCAGGATTCCATTAGATATCAGTCCTTTGAATGACAAGTCCTGAATGATAAGCCCTGAATATCTGGAGGACTGATTGATATCTCCTTTTCACACAATCTCTACTGGGATAACACAGAACATCAATCTTTTCTCAGGTTTTCCTGCCAAAGGTTCAAGAAAAGCTTTTCTCTTTTCAAAAGTAAAACTCCCATTTGAATTCTCTCTTGGCATAGATACATTGAAAGAATGGTACTGTGAACACGACTTGATTAGATCTGTTGATTCAGTCTTTACTGAACCTCTCAGGATTCTCAAGTGTAGATTGGAAAGGGACATGAATGCACCATATTGTTATTAATGAAACATTTTGCCAAAGTGTAAAATATTGTAGATAAAAGATTCAACATTTAAATTATTAAATGGCAAAGGACATAGATTGTTTTATATTTTAATTAATTCAAATAGGTTGCAATAGCAAATTGTTTTCTTTGCACTGAAGTTTTCAGAATTTTGACAAAATTTAAATCATCTGTGTGTAGATTATAAGTTTTAACTTTGTTTGTTTAATGCATATTATTTTCTTAACTCAATTATATGAGTCTTGAAGGTATAGAAAAATCTCTGAATATTTGCCAATGCACATTTTATACTAACAAACACCATTTTTTCCTACTGATAAAGGTGACATAATCCCAGGACAGCTATGTCCAGAAAATCACAATATGATGCCCAGGAGAAACCCACACCTCATTTTTTTTCACTCTTTCTCTTTTCCTTCAATGCCTATATATATCTTTAAAGCTCCAAGGCACATACTTCAGATTTTGGAGAAGGTGGGAAATTAGTTCACAATTAATTCTTAGTATTTTTTTTCCTTTTATGACACAGTTGAGATAAAGGGGAAAAGTAGACAACTAAAATTTTCTAAAAGCATATAAAGATTTATTTTAAAATCTAGGTTAAATGATAATAATATTCTAACTATAGAAGATATAATACATAAAAATGGAATGATATATAGAACCAAAGAATCATAAACAAGACTTATAACAATTACTATGCATCAGATATGACATCTTTCAATGTGTACTTTCTTTCTAACATAGTGATTAGACCCTTGGTATCATAAATGATCATTTTTTCTGTACTCTACTGGTCATGTCATATCCAATTTTAATCTTTTTCAGCAATAGCATAATTTGTGTGGGAATGTTTGTGTAGAAGGAAAAGAACAACATGTGGTATTGAGAAAAGAAAATATAAGCTCTTTAACTCTTAGATTCTACAAGATGTTAATAACGAACATGGGAAAAAGACATTGAGGGGTTGAAATCAGGACAGCCTGATGTATTGGAGGTTGGAGAACAATCAAATAGCACTATCTTATATGTTAGCATTTGTTACAATATGTCATTTAAAATTCAATATCTATAGGTGACTTCTCAAGCCTATATCTCAGTTTCTCAGAAGAAAATCCACACTTTTATATTTTTATGACACTGTTACTAGAACTCTAAAAACATTCTCTTTGAGTAAATAGGCAGTAAACTAGGATCATGATCACGACACTCTCCCTAAAGAGAGGAAGTAGATCAGCTTTGGTCATTTTTGTATGTTCATGTGCATCTTTGCCAGTTGAAGCACTCATAGACACAAACTATATGTACATGAGAGTCTTCCCCTAGAATTTATAAAAATTTGAATTGTATATAACATATCTTCTCAAAGATAAACTTTTATTCTCCATGGGGGATGTGGAAGACAACCTTGTGAAGGAAAAAGTGAGATGGAGAATGAGGTGGCACAGGCTCCTGTGACTCCTTGAGGACTCCTTATCGGCCATCCATGGTATTGGATCTAAGATGGCTCCTGGAACACTAGTGAGACAGCACAAAGGAACCAAGGCTAGGGAAGTGGCTGCTTCCTGACTTCATGGAAGTCCTAACAGGTGACATTGTTCTCCACCCTCCTGATCAACCTCATCAGGCAGCAATCTCATCTGAGCATGGTGATGGTGTGACAAGATCTGATTGTCAAAGGATAAAGGGGCTTGGGATTGGCTCAAACACTGTATATAAGGATATGCACTGGGCAATAAACTAAGAAATATACCCTGATACCGTTCTCTGGAGTCATATTTCCTAGGATTCATCACATTACTCTGTCTCTTCTCACCTCCGACTCTCAGCCCTACTCTCACATTCTCTAATTGAAAAATGTAAGATAAATCTAAAGGTATAGAGAAAACAAACACAATGACAAGACAAATTTGATTCATAATAGCTTGTCATACTAGCTATTATGAATAGCTATTATGTTATAGACTAGCAATGTTCTATGAGACATATCAGGAATGCTTTACCACAAAGGAGCACAAGAGTCGGCTCCTCTACTAATTCTTTATGCTGAGGGCCAACTCCATCATGCCAACTCGAATGTACTCAGTCACCCCTGCCATATTTGTGCATAATGCCACGGTTTCCTCTTTGTGTTATAAGGACCAAGTACCATCTGAACTATTCAGTGTTCTGAGACTCATTCTGTACTTTATGTCCACTGTCTGAGGGAACCAGTCTCCTCTGTTTACTACCCACCTCTTCTCTGAAGCCCAGGATCCAGATCCAGAGAATTTGTTCTCAGCATTGAATTCCAATACTTTAACCTTTGCTTCTTAAAAATTGGAGATTTAATTTCTCTGCACTCAACATGTCTATGTTAACCCAGTGCTTAATTTCTACCTTTTTGTTTTACTTCTCAGCTATTCAGTTAATTAATTTGTTGAATCTTATATGCTTAAGGAGCTAGTATGAATTTTGGTTTCCTAGTTGGATGTTAACTAATACAATACTTCACTGTCTTTACCTGCTTAGCTTGAATTACTCAGGACAACTGATCAATCACCAGCACATTATAATTTGACATCCTAGTATCAATTAAAATTTCTGTTGGGTATTCTGTTATAGAACTGATACCATGCTTTACTTTCTGAAATATTTTCACCAAGAAAAGAAAGCACTTACTAACATGATCTTTTGACTTTATTCTTGATTAGAGACAGAGTATAAATTAACTATCAGTTTGACATTAAGTAAAGTTAAGAGTAGTATAATAAGTCTATTCAGATAATTTTTTTAAGTTTTCCTCTAAAGGTCTGTGTTATAGTATTTCCCTCATTATAGAAACTGTAAGAAGTAAAGGTATTCATAGTATAATAGTAGTAATAACCACTGACATTTAGGGAATACTTATATCACAAATAATGCTAAGTGGGTAACATTTTTACTTAATTCTCATGGAAATTATAGGATATAAACATTGTTACTATCCTATTATACAGAGAATGAATCCTATGTACTGAAGTGTTTAGTAATTTTCAGTTAATATATAAAATAAATAAAATATCCAATATCTAGTAATTTCAGTTTTATATATATATATATATATATATATATATATATTCAAGTTATATATCTATATAAAAATAGAGTAATGTATTATATATTCATTTGTTATAGATAAAGATAGATATATAATAAGAATCATCATTTAAAGCAATTTCTTGTTTAATCACTGAGATATCTGACTTACAGTCCCTTCACTCTGGACTCTTAAACTTCATCCATGTTCCCTTTAGGATGACAGGATTATTAATAATAAGCTGCTGGTCATGATTTTATCAACATGAATCCTTCTGTAAACTGTCTTGGGATATTCTGCAGCCTCTTGTGCCTACTTGACTCTTTACTTCCTGTTTAGAATCATGGACTGCTCAAAGACCTCTAGATTTAGGGTTCTTTGTGTTCAATTTACTCAGAATACCCAAGATCTAATTCACAAACCATATGAAGCTCAAGATGAAGGGAGATCAATGTGTTGATGCTTCAAACCTTCTTAGAAGGAGAGACAAAATACTCATGGGAGGTAATACAGAGACAAAGTGTAGAGCAGAGACTGAAGGAAAGGCCATCCAGAGATTGCATGCATGGGCATCTATCCCATCTACATACACCAAACCCAGACTCTACTGGAGATCCCAGAAGTACTTGCTGACAGGAACCTGATATAGCTGTCTCCTGAAAGGCTCTGCCAGAGCCTGACAAATACAGAGGTGGATGCTCACAGCCAACTACTGGACAGAGCACAGGGTCCCCAATATAGGAGTTAGAAAAAGGACTTAAAGAACTGCAGGGGTTTACATCCCATAGGAAGAACAACAGTATCAACCAACCAGACCCCATAGAGCTCCCAGGAACAGAACCACCAACCAAAGAGTACAGATGGAGGAACCCAAGGCTCTATCCACATATGTAGCAGAAGATGGCCTTGTTAGACATCAGTGGGAGGAAAGGTCCTTGGTTTTGAGAAGGCTGGATGCCCCAGTATAGGGGAATGCCAGGGTGGGGACACAGGAGTGTATGGGTGGGTGGGTGAGCACCCTCATAGAAGCAGTGGGATAGAGGATGAAATAGTGGATTTCTGGGGGCGGGGGAACCAGGAAAGATGGTAAAATTTAAAATGTTAATATATAAAATAAATAAAATATCCAATCTCTCTCTCTCTCTCTCTCTCTCTCTCTCTCTCTCTCTCTCTCTCTCCTTCAAAATACAACTTAGCCTTTTTCTCCATGGAAGATGAAACCAGAAAGACCCCTACTCCAAACATGGGCTGTTCACGCACTCCAAGAATCACGAAAGACCATCTTGATGCAAACAGCAAGAAGATTTTTAATCAGAGCTCCGGGAAGACCTGTGTCTCATGCAAGAGACAGGGGAGTCGACCTTGACCTGTATTTTACAAAGCTTATAAAGGCAAAACCCACAAACTCAGGGGGTGGGGGAGGTAATTTACCTAACAGTTAAGTCATGTGCTACCTTAGGCAACCTCCTGGGCGTTGAAACATTCCACAGAGGGCGTTGGAACATTCAGAGGGCGTTGGACTATTCTGTGATTGTTCCAGGAAAAGCTTGCCCCTTAGCTAGGGCCAATGGTTCAGTTCCTTATATTAGTTTAAAAGTTCACCTTCCCTCCTGACACAAGGGACTCCATTTTGTCTTTGGTTATGTACTACTCTTTCATCCAAACTTACTTATTTTTCCATTTATCAAACTTAATGAACTCCTAATAACACTGAAAGTTTTTCTGCCTCAAATTCAGTTTTCTGTTCTTAAAAATGTACAGGTGAAGGAGCCAGGCATAGTGGCACATGCCTTTAATCCCAGCACTTGGGAGGCAGAGACAGGCAGATTTCTGAGTTCGAGGCCAGACTGGTCTACAAAGTAAGCTCCAGGACAGCCAGGGCTACACAGAGAAACCCTGTTTCAAAAAAGAAAAAAAANACACACACAGAACACACACACACACACACACACACAAGTGATTAAAACAGGGAAAAAATCCTCATTTTAATAGGGAAGTTTGATGATGTTACTTTAAACAGTAGTATTGACTGTTCAAAGATGTTAAGGGCTATATCTGAGTTAGTTACTGAGTTTTTCATTGTGCATGCTCTGTATAATGACACTACCAGTAAGAGTCTTCAAGTTTCAGAAATAGCTCATAAAGGCTTTCAGTGATTTCTTGAAATACCTACAGATCCAGAGCTGTAACTGGGTTCTTGAGGGGGAGGCCAGAACTGTATGGGAGAGAATGGTCAAGAGGAATATGGAGGCCAAGACAAACAGTACTCTGATCAAGGTCCCAAAGTTTATTGGGAGTCTATGCTTATAAAGAGGGTAGGCCCACCCCCTGCCAGTATATTCTTTGTGCCTGGGTCCAGCCTGAAGACAAAGACTGCAATGTGCAGGAAGTGTCTCTGGAATGTCTCAAAGGTGTCTCAGCAGGTGGCAGGATTTCAGAGTAGCGCAGTGCCAGTTGACATAACAAAAGAGCCTACTAAGTCAGAAGCTACATCACAGGTGATCTCATTTCAGTGGCAGCAAAGTCTAAATCTGCCTGCTTCAGGCCTGGGGGAGGTTATACAGAGCATTTAATTCCATACCCACCCTATTGTCTTATCATAATCAACCTTAATAAATGAGATGATGTGTTTCTAAATGGAATTAAACCTACTCACTATTAGAACATAACTACTTCTGTAAATACAGGTAGTTTTTTTCATAGAAATTATTAATTAATTTATATGATCTTAGATAAAACAAAGTCAGGCAAATAATGGTAAAGTCTACCCATAAATTCTAATTTAGCAATAGTGTCACAGGTATATTGCTACATAAATCAATTATATGGGTGATCTCTCTAACAGATAAAATCATAAACAGTAATTCCCTATTTTATGAATTACAGTTTTGGATTGTTCCACACTTGGATTTCAGTCAGTACTCCTCAATTTAATTGATGTTAATTATCCCTTCTTTTACTTCAAATCTTTAGATCTGTGAGGCAATGGCTCTACAAGTTAAATACTGTCAGGTAAAAGTAATGTCAATATTTTCCATAATGTCTTGTTTGTAATAAAAATGTTATTGTAATTGAAACAATTAAAATCTACTATGTATGCTTGCTGCACTGCCTCTCAGCATCCTGTTGAATTACAATGAAATGTTTTGACTTTCTGAAGTTCATCTGGAGCAAATTCTATTCAAATCATCATCATGCTTATAGAAGAATAGGTGAGTGTATTTTTTTTTTTTCATTTTTTAACATCATCTTGAGATCAGAGTAGAAACATGTTAATGTAAAGCTATATTAGTTTTCTACTTGCTGTAAGAGAAAGCCATATGTGCACCTCTGAAAAAGCTTATGTGACCTTTGTGACTCAGTACTCCAAGACTTGCTAATCATAAACCAGATAGAGACAATCCTCCACCCACCTGTTTCCTGGGTTCAGGGAGTGTTTGTTCAAATAAAGTCACCTAACCCACCCTGACCCCTGCTGGAATCCTCTAAGCAAATGTGCTATTGTTACAGACTCATGGAAATTTGTCTTGACTTTCCACTTCCTCTACTCTCTTAACAGGTATTTATGGTATTTTCAAACAACGCCCTCCCCACCCCCTTGAGTTGTGGTTTCTCCCTTTAAATACCCCTTTACCCAGCTACTCAGGCCGATGGTCCTCTATATGACTGTGGGCCTGAGAGCTCTTGAAATAAAAATCCTCTTGCTGTTTGCATCAAGACTGTTTCTCGAGTGAATTGGAGTGTTGCCTCTCCTGAGTCAAAACATTGGGGAGTTCTCACATTGTGGTTCTTTCACCTCCATGTTTAAGATAAATCATAATTATTGGTTAAAGTCGATGTGAAGCTTTTTTATATCAGCAATGTTTACAGCTAAATTAGCAGTAATTTCCTGATATAATTGTCATCTCAGAGGGTTACTGCCTCCACCTATTATCCTAGACTTCGACCTGGAATCTTCTAGTCTCTGTACAATCTTATCTAGACCTAAAAATTATAAAAAAACATTTCATTTATAATTTTAATAATTGTTAATTTTAGCCAGATATTTAATATTATTTCCTTATTATATTGACTTTTTAGATATGCAAAATTGGTATGCAGAAGTATATCTATTTTATTTTATTTTATTTCATTTGCTTTTGTTTGAAAAGTACATCTTCTGAGACTAATGCTAATTCAATGCAGCCTTGAGAAATCTTAAAACCCAATAATCGATTACACATTTATGCATGTTGTTGTATACCAAATTCAAAGAAAATGGAAAATGTTTCTGATAGTTTCATATAAAAATTAAACTGATATGATCAGAAAAAATAATATATAAACCCATAAAATCATATATTACCAGATGCTATGTTTCTTACAAAAACTAAGATATTGCTTTAATATTTAATATTTGGCAGTAAAACACTTAAACAAGTTTCTTTTGTTTTTTGTTAGTTTTTTGCCAAATTCATACAATGTTAGGTCCTTCTCCAAATGATCCCAGATTGACTCCTCTCTCTTACTTCCCTAAACTTGTGTGCTTTTTGTAATGACCATTAATCCCAATTTATACTGCCTGTAGGTTCTTGTTTGTGTGGTCTTTAATTGAAGTCAGTTGACTTCCCAGTGGCTGCACTCTTAAAGGAATTTTGTTCTCCCTCTCCCAGCAGATATCAAATGCCAATCACTTCAAGGCAGGTCAGAGTACTTTGTGCCCACCTTATTTCTCTTTCTGGTATTTGGTCGGTTTGGAGTATGTGCTGGTGGCCATCATAGCCAATGTGAGTTTAAATATTCAGGTTCTATGTTTTGCCCAGAAAGCACTGTTCCACTGTAGTCATCCACCTTATGTTCCTCACCCTCCCACTTCTTTTGAAATGTTCTTGTGAGGTATGGGTATGAAGTAGTTGTCTCATTTATGAAACACACTCTACAGGGTCTTATTCTCTGCATCTTTGCTAGTTGTGGTCCTACACTTGATCAACACTTACTATTTATTAATGCTTCTATATTTTGGTTGGAAGATGCTTGATCCCTGAGAATGTTAAGTCATGATGAGTCAATTTAAATCTCCTGTCTTATCTAGCCATGGGATCATTGTCCAATAATTGTTTTATGTTCTGTATCTGTGATTAAATCCAATCATAAATTGGTTTCTCCTGCAATGTTTATGTCACTATTCTGTCTGTACATGTACTTCCAAACAAGTGATTATTGTGACTCACAGTTCATAGCAGGACATAAGAAAATTGGAAATAGTTCTATCTGAAGTTCCAGCTCTACAACTACTGCATATATACCCACAATTTTCTCTACCATATAACAAGGACACATGCTCTACTATGTTCATAGCAGGCCTACTTATAATAGCCAGAAGCTGGAAACAACCAAGATGTTCCTCAATGAAAGAACAGATACAGAAAAATCACAAGTTTTGCAGTAAATTGAATGGAACTAGAAAATATCATCCTGATTGAGATAGCACAGACACAAAAGTATATGCATGCTATGTACTTAATGATAAGTGGATAATAGCCCCAAAGCTAAGAATACTTATTATGATACAACTCACAGACCCTATGACGCTCAATAAGAAGGAAGGCAAAGTGTGAATGCTTCAATCCCACTTAGAAGGGGGATCAAAATAATCCTGGGAGGTAGAATGAGGGAGGGACAAGGGTAGAAGAGAGGAGGGGATAAAAAGGGGGACAGCATTAGGTATGGAAAAATATAGGATAGTAATCCAGAGGGCCAGAAGAATGAATAGAAATAAGTAACAGTTGTGGGTGGGGAACAGGGTGGTTGTGGGTGGAGAACAGGGTGCAGAACTACTAGAAAGTCCCAGATATCAGGAATGCAAGATGCTCCCAAGAACCAATGGGAATGGCATTACCCAAAATACCCAAGAGAGGGGGTAGAGAACCTGAAGAGATCACCTCCAGTAGATAGACATGGATTTCAGTTGAGGGATGGGGCCACCTACCCAGTTCAAAAATTTTCACCCATAATTGTTCCTGTCTAAAGGAAACACAGAGACAAAAAATGGAGCAGATACCATCCAGAGACTACCCCTCCTTGGGATCTATCCCATCCACAGATACCAAACCCAAACACTGTTGCTGTTGCAGTCAAGTGCTTGATGACAGTAGCCTGGAGTGGCTGTCCTCTGAGAGGCTCTACGAGCACCTGTTTAAGACAGATGCAGATACTCATAGACAACCATTGGAATGAGCTCAGGGACCTCAATATAAGAGTTAGGGGAAGGACTGAAGGAGCTAAAGGGGATTGCAATCCCATATGATGAACAATATTAACTAACCAGAATATTCAGAGCTCTCAGGGAATAAACCACCAACAAAAAGTATACATGGATGGGTTCGTGGATCCTACTAGTTATGTAGCAGAGGATTGCCCTATCTTTTATCAGTGGGAGGGGGACACCAAGTCCTGTGGAGGCTGTAGTTCCAGGGAAGAGGAATACTAGAGGGGTGAGGCATGAGTGGGTTGGTGGGTTGGAGAGCACCCTCTTAGAGGCAAAGGGGAAGATTGGATAGGGGTTTTAAAGAGGTGAGACCAGGAAGGTGGACAATATTTGAAATGTAAAGAAATATAATAATCAATTGAGAGAGGGAGAGAAAAGAGAGAGAGAGAGAGAGAGAGAGAGAGAGAGAGAGAGAGAGGAGCAGGAGGCGGAAGAAGAGGAGGAAGGGAGCGAGAGAGGAGAGAGAGAGAAGAGGGAGGGAAGGAAAGGAAAGGAAAGAGATAGAGGAAGGGATAGAAAGAGAGAAGTCAGACTGGGAGGAAAAGGAGAATGATGTAATCTCAATAAAATAAGAAATATAAAAAATTAGCAGGAAAAAAAGTTTTCCAGGTGTTTAGCTTCATTTCTCCATATTCTGTTGCATGAATATATGAGGTCTTTAGAAATAATGTTTTGCTATGAAATCCTGAAGAGTAACAAAGAATAATAATATCCTATGTTATTTTTGATCGTGAATGGGGCCACACTGACTAACAGCTCCAAGGAAAGAAACCTTTTGTGCCTCTGGGTTTTTTATTTGCTAGACATTGTTGCCTAGCAATGTAACCCTACTGTAAGGTACCTCTGCCTTAAATCTTACATGCCCATGCATAGAAATTCTACAGTTGTAGGTTTAAGTATGAGTGTTTGGAAAGTTCATTATCTTTAGTCCTGTAATAGTCTCTTCTCTGTCCTGTTCTCCCTGTGTCATGCTCTGTGTAGGTAGTGACCAATTTATGTTTAACAATTTATATTTGCCAAAAATATACACATTTTAAAAATTATTTTGATTGTAAGAACATGCAAGTATTTATAGAATAAGGAGTATCCTACAGATTTTATGAAGTAGAATTTTTCAAATATTCTGAGTCTATCAACTAGTTTTAGATGTTATTATCTGTTTATGGTTAATGTGATTTTTATTACGGTTAAATTGTTTTAGATATGTATAAACAGGTGAAATGTTATGGTCAATTAAGGTTTAACATTATGAAATTAATTCAAGCATTTTCCTTATACTCTATTTGTACACTGCTATTAACACAGGGATTTGATCTCTGTGGCTTACAAATACAACTATTTTGGTGAATACATTATCAGTTACATAAAAGAAAAGGAGATATACATGTTAGTAAACTCATTCTACAAAATAATAGGTAAAGAAAATGTCCTTGTTTTACATCACTAGGAGTATAACATTATAAATACAATTATTAAGAAACAAGTATAAATTTCCTAGATTTATTTGTTCAAATTGTCAAATTAAAATAATATGCAATAAAATTTTTTTTTTTGTGTGTGTGTGTGTGTGTGTGTGATATTCTATTTGTTCATATAGATGTTCACAGGGGCTAGAAGAGGACATTGAATCTGATGAACTTGAAATAATAGATTGTTCAGTTTCTAATGTGGGTATTGTGGATGCAATTCCTGTCCTCTGCTGTAATAGCAAGTACTCTATTTTATTTATTTTTCTTAAATATATTTTTATTGGATATTTTATTTATTTACATTTCAAGTGTTATCCCCTTTCCCAGTTTACCCTCAGGAAACCCACTATTCCATCCCCTCTCCTCCTGTTTCTATGAGGGTGCTCTTCCACCCACCTACTCCTACTGCCTCTCCACATGCTATGGCATTCTCCTACACTGGGACATTGCACCTTCACAGACCCAAGGTCCTCTCATTCCATTTATGTCCAACAAGGCCATCCTCTGTTACATATGCGTCTGGAGTGTGGGTCCCTCCATGCTTACTCCTTGGTTGGTGGTTTAGTTCCTGGGAGCACTGCAAGTCCTCTCATCTACTGAGCCATCTCCTTATCTCTACAATTCTCTCATGAAATCCTGAGGCTGTGAATAAATGTGTCTTAGGAAATTAGTGAACCATAGTGATAGGTAGACTTAGGTCAAATTTTCATGTGTTTACACTCATGAGTAATAAAAACTTTGTGATTTTTATGTAATTCAGTCTTGCTTTCTTCATTTCTAAGTAATGGGTAATGAATGATATGCATATTAGAGGAAAACTGAATTTAAATGGATATGAATGAACAGTAAAACACTTGAAATGCAGTGTGTTCCCAACATTCACTTCTTCCATCATTTACCTCTAAACTTTGCACATCTCTAACTCTTAAATTAGCTATTACAAAATTCATGTAATTTGCAAGATAAGGTAAGATCTGTAAAACAGCTATTCTTTGGATACATTTTGATATTTTCTGAATATTTTCTTTTTTGTTTTAAAAGATGTTTTCTGGAAAAAAATGTCTATTTTGATTGAGAAATAAGTCATCACTTGAAAACAATGATTATTTGATATGTACCAAGAACAGGCAGGATGTTACCTACTGGTGCGAAACAGATCTTTTCTGCTATGCTCTACAATCTCTGATAGGTGATATATGAAAGGCAAATGAGAAAATTACAAACAATGTACCAAGATCTCTAAAATTAAATAAAAGAGGGTATATAAATTTATGAATAAAGAGGGTGCTATAGTATAAAGTTAATTTTCATAGAAATTAATAGTTAGAAATGGAGCTTAAAATGAAGATGAACTGATTAAAAACTAGAAACAAACAAACAAACAAACAAACAAACAAACAAAAAAACCCCATAAGTTACAAGAACTGTTTACTGAGAATCATGAGGCAGAACTTTAGACACAAGTTTAAAGTTTAGATTGATATGCTAATAAAGTGTATTAGTGTCCTTATAGTTCAATATTAATTACTTAATATGCATTAATAATTAAATAGTAATTAACAAATTACTATATCTAAAATCTATTTATTAATATTTATATTAATATATTATCAAATTTATATTGTATAATTAGCATTATATTATATAATACTAATATTATATAAGAAAATATAGCATAAATAATATATTATATAGTAACATGGCATTAATATATCAACATGCTATTAATAATAAATTATGAGTTATCAATGACTTAAATATTAATCATTATTGTGAGTTATTAAATATGTAATATTAATTATGAATTTAGAAATGAAATATAGTTCATTGGATACTAAATATCTGACTGAGGACAAAAGTATGATTTGTGATTAAGAAATAAAATCACTCTTTATAAACTTAACTGTTTCTGGACTTTGTTTTATGGACAATAAAATATTACTATTTCCATAATTGTCTGATTGTTCTTTGTCAACCTGACACAAAATTTATTTACTTGGGAAGTGGGAATCTCACCTGAGGAGTTACCTTCAGGTTGGTTAGGGTGCTTATTAGTAGTGTAGTCTTGCAATTGATTGATATAGGAAGTCTCAAGCCATTATGAGTGGTGCCATACCTTGCAGATGATCTTGAACTGTATAAGATATCAAGCTGAGTGAGCTATGCAGAGAAAGCTATGGAAGGCTAGTCAGTAAGATGCAATATTTCAAGGTATTGGCCTCAGTCTCTAATTTCTGATTCCTGTCTAGGCTTCTCTTGATGCACTGTGAAGTCCAAGATAAAATAAATCCTATTCCTTTTAGTTATTTTTTGATCATGATGTTTATCATAACAACACAAAGCAAACTACTAAATATAGCTCAATTACATTTTAATATTTCTGTCTTGTAGATAATATAGATTTAGAGAGAGAACTGGAGAAAAAAATTTAGCTAGACCACTTCTTTTTACTACCTGAAAAAAATTATCATTGTAACTTAGAGAGAGATTTTCACAATGGAGCTTCCATGGGTAAGATTCATTTGTTGATTAGCAAAGAATAAGATGTAAGATCCTAAAAGATTCCCCATGAACATTTTTAATAACATAAGGTTATTAACAAAAATGTGGGTACCTGGATTGGGAGATCTCTTGGCATTTTTGGTTATATGGGTTTCTATGAACACAGAAATATTATAGGCTATTGTTTATCCTCAAGAACTCAATATTAAGATTTTTATTGCAGAAAACATGACATTCCATAGAAAAATTAAGTTGGTACAGACCTAGAAGCATCCCTCTATGGCTCTGGAAATCTTCTATTTATGCTATTAAAATGCCACAGGCCCTCTGGGTCCCCTGCCTGCGTGGGTCGAGTTCTCTTGAGGAAGTGGGCAAAGATTCGGCGAGTGACAAACAGACAGGACACACAAGGGAGTGTGTAATATCTGAGTGTATTTTGTCAAATTGAGCATCAGACTTTAATACAGAAGAAAATGGGGAAGTTCGGTGACACACCAGCAGGATAACAAAACAGTAATACAAGCGAGGAAGGACTGGCAAGAACCAACTGGGATAAGATTCAAGGTTAACACTGGGATCAAAAGCAATTCCACCTGAGGTCAGCTTAAATTTAGGAGCCAAGGGCAAGGGCTTCACTCCCTTGTCGTAGTCCACCTTCCCCCTAGGCCATTGTGAATACTTGTATATGGGTGTAACTTAGCTAGCTATAGTTCTAACTATCTAGTCTGGTTCCTTCTCAGATCGAAAACTTCCTTATTCCTAGGTAGTGGTGAATTCCTTTGTAGGGCAGTGATTTAGCTATACAAGCTCAAGGTTGGATCAAGGACTGCCTAGGATCTAACTTGGCTATATGTTAAAATATGAATCCTTAGAAGCACTTATAATGAAGCAATATTAGGGGAAAGCACACAGATCTGTTTACTAACTAAATTAAGGACGTTGGAGCATTCTTTATACAGGATGCCACAATTCCAGGAGACTTAAGTCCCAGGCCTTTTGCCCTGGAACTGCACCTAGACTTTTCAGCCTGTCACGCAGGTTGCTACTGAAGCAGATGTAGCATTAAAACAGAAAAATAATCATGAATCTTACCTAGCTTTAAACACTCTGTGTTCCAGCAATGCCCTGCCTAGCGAGATATGCCCAGTGATGTAATGCTGTCACAACTATTACAGGAGCAACCAAGCACAGACTGAGTCGATTTAATGCTTTCTCCACAACAAGAAGTCCCTGGCTGACACTGTTATTCAGGCCAAGATTTTGTTACTAGATGCATCAAAGACCATACCGGAGCACATACTATTAATATTCTGTTAAAAAGATACAATATTAAATTATTTCCTTATTAATCATCCTTATATATTCATATTAACTCACTTCCCTGATTTTGTTGGACAAAATTTATGTTTTACTTTTTACAGCACAGTAAAAAAATCACAGGGATCAACAACTGACTGGGGTCAAAAGATTAAGGGAATGTGAACCTCCCATACAAAAATCTCACTTATATCATAGCTCTTCCTTCAAAGGCAGGGTGATCATTTGGGAAGAAGGGACAGAAATAACATAGGAGGCAGAGTGTCAGTATTTCAAAGCAGTGATTTCTGAACAAAAGAGGAAAGTTCTGTATATGAACTCACATTGGTTGTGACAGCATACAAAAGACACATGAGGATTCAAGCCAGGCAAAATTCCAGGAAGGACAGGAGAGTTTGACATGAAACCCCCACATCTGCTGTCTCATAAACTGGCTGTGGAGAGAGCAACTATCAGTGTTGGTAAAGATGAAGTCCCAGAGGACTTAACTGTGCTAAGGCTGGAAATTCTATTCTCAGATTCATTCTTGGGGCACTAAGTGGACTCAGTGTCTAAAATGATAAGTAATAAAATGAGAGATTAGGTGAATTTCCTGCTCTATCCTCTTCCAGCCAAGTCACTTACCATTGGTTTCTTAATATCTATATATCCTTACCTATGAAACAAAGGTGAAGGCACATTACCTGTCCATTCCACAGTTTTGAAAATCAAAGGTATATAAGATATATAAGGTTCTTTGAGCATTATTCTTTGCATTACTAGAAAATAAACTGTCATTATAAAAATAAGTTTCATATTCTGATACATATAAATTAAAAATAAATTCAGTAAAGAATTGTTAATATAAAAGGAGTCAGGTAGACTTCTGATCCTTATTCAAATATTTCTCCAAATCTAAATTATAAGTTTGACTCTATTTTGTTTACATCCTTTTAAAATACCTGAATACCATGTCCCATGAAAGTATCTGTCTTTGTCTTTCTTCTCCTGATGTCACATTCTGAATTATCACAATTTAAGCTAACCATCTGTTGGTTTCTATATATATCACATGCTTTAAATGTGCTTTATGATGCAGAATATCCAATTATATGGAATATGTAAATAATACATATATAGAATATTAATTCTTTGTAGTGCAACATTTGAAAAGAAGACTATTTCTATAGCATTAACAAAGATGTGAATATATATGTGCACATGCACACACATACACACACACACACACACACACACACACACACACACACACACACACACTTCCTATCAGCAAGTTCCAAACCAGTTCTCAGATATCACAAATTCCTGTATCACAGAAGTCTCATTTATACAATTATCTAGTGAACCCGGAATTGTCCCACAAATTTTGAGTCAATATATGTAATGGATGTAGATGCAGAAATTCCCTAGAAAATGTTAGCACATTTATTCCAACAGCAAATTAAAAGTACACAAAGTACTGGCAGGTGACATTGATCAGTGAGATACAAACATAGGTGAATATGTGATGAGTATTCAAGTATGACACTCTGTTTACAACGTTAGGAATATGAGATTTTACAAAGACTCATGAAGAGAAAGAGAAATATACCTTTTTAATATCCAGATTTTAAGGAGAATTTTTGTGGTATTTAGCTGAAAATTTAAAGTTTTAGTCCAAACAGACAACATGAACAATGTGCTCACTGTGTGCGGTTCCATCTAATACTCAAGATAATTGCAGTTTAATATTGGTCTGGCTAGCTGGGTGTGGTGGCACACGCCTTTAATCTCAGCACTTGGGAGGCAGAGGCATGCGGATTTCTGAGATTGAGGCCAGCCTGGTCTACAGAGTGAGTTCCAAGACAGCTGGGGACTACACAGAGAAACCTGTCTGGGGGGAGGGGGGAGAATTGGTCTGGCATTCTGGAAATCAGATGTATTTTTCTATGATTTCTTCTCCTGCTCTCCTCTTGACTCAATTTGTCTTATTCTTCTACCTCCCCTCTTTCCCTGGATTCCGGAAATTCTACTGTGTTATCTCTTTTTTCCAGCCATTGGGTGATCAGCTTTCATTGATAGGTCAGAGAATAAATGGTAAGCGTTGGTTACACAAGTTGACACAGAATATTCTTGACATAAGCATTAAAATGCTATGTCCAGATTGAAACAAGATATGAGGTTAGAGAAATCAGCATTTAAATAACACAAAGATAATCATTACACAGTGTACACACAAAAAGGTATGCTTATGCTTTAAGTTCTGCTTCTAGGTTCCTGCGCATTTAATGGTGGACTGTTGTCTCAAACTCTAAGCTGAAACAAACTCTTTTTCCTAAGTTGATTTTAGTTACGGTGTTTTATCATAGCAATGGAAAATTAAAATACAAATCAGTGTGTGTAAGGCTTAAGAAAAAATTTTCTATCTGTTCACCAGTAGCACAATGATTTGGTCCTTAATACAAAAGATGTATTATAACCATATTACATAGACTCACACAGTTGAAAGGAGAATAAGACTTGGCATCATATGCATGTCTTTTTAACTCATTTAATATTCTTGATGATCCAATTCCTACATCCATTTCTGTAATATAAGTCCATTACCTTAAAGTTCCCTCAATTATCGATGTCATTTCCATTATATTGCCTTTACTGCAATTTTGTGTGACTACACATTTTTAAAATTGTTAGATTATGTATATCATGGCACTCTTAACCTTTTAAAATTTCATTCATTAGGAAAGAATAGCAAAAACCCTGATACTTTTTATTCTACAATTATATCGCAGTTGTGTTTGGGCAAATACATACTAAATTACAATATTAACTTACTCATAATCTGTGGTGATTATTTCTATCTAAAGCATCTCAACATCATGGAGTAAAATAGACAACAAAATAGTAGAATTGAGCCCATATTTGCAGTGGGGCACACAAATCACAAGACACTGCCAATCACCAGTGTTTTTGAAAAAATTCTTCTTCCTCTTCTTGGGTTGTATATGCATAGATAGCATTGTTGTGATTTTCAAAGTCTATGACTGAGGATGGCTTTTACCAGTAATACTTGAAGAATAAATGATGTTCTTAACTCCTCCTAAATAGTATAAAATATATGCATGCTGTACTCACATGCATTTTCTCTTGAACCAACAAATAACTTATGCATTTGGTGTTTACAAGCATATATAGAACACTGATCCCTGACTAAAGAATAAGAGTGATCATTTCTTGTTTTCTTTCACGGTACTGTTAGATTTTACCCACTGAATGCCATGTTTCTCTTGACTCTTATGGACAAAATAAAGCTTATATGACAAGTACAACACAGATGTATGTAGTTTGACCTACATAATCAATGCTCTCATCATTATGCCTGCATATTCATTAATCAATAGGCACAGCCTATTACTGCATTCTAAATTAGCTGATGAGTACATCCTTCAAGAGCTCCTTTCTTTTAAGCAATAGATGACTATTGCAGCCTCCTTGAAGGACACAGATTAAAAACTTCTTGTGCTAGTCTCAGAATGACTTCTATAGTCTCATAAATTTCGATGCTTTGTCACAAAGGAGTGATACTATTTGAAAGGCTTAAGAGGTGTGGCTTTGTTGGAGGAGGTACATCTGCCACTTGGTGTGGTTTTGAGGTTTCAAAGTCCTATGCCCAGTCCAGAGTCTCCCTCATCTAGCAAATCAGGATGTAGGTTTAAAGTTTTAATCCAAAGAGACAACATTAACAATTTGCCCACTGTGTGCAGTTACATCTCTGGGCAGGTGTCCCTGTTGTGTATGAGATAACCAACTGAGCAAACCAGGAGGGACAAATTAAAGAGCAGCAATCCTCCATGCCTACTTGAGGCAATAATTTTAATATAAATGTTTCTCCAACACCATTTGTGCCTGTGTGCCACCATGATGACAAAGGACTAAATTTAGGAAAGTGTAAACAATTCCTCATTATATGCTTTTTGTCTATAAGAGTTAACTTGGTCAGGATGTCTTTTCAGAGCATTAGAACACTGACTAAAACACACCCAAAGATTTTTTTCTCCCCCAAATGCTCTAATTAGTTAACCTTTGCATAGTAGAGAAAGCACAGAGTTTAAAATTCATCTGTGTTTCTAAAACAGAATGATGAGAAATCTTCTGTAGATAACATAGAACACCTTAATTTCTATATTGGTTCAACTACAAGCATTTCAAATTATTAGTATGTGTTACTGTTGAATTCCTTTATTAGTCTTTTTGGTTCATCAACTCATTCATCCTGCTCTAAACTCAGCAGGCTAAACATCATAGTGAGTGATCTGGTAAGAAAGACCGGAAACAAATAAGTATTTGTCACTTTCTCCTCTCTTACAAGACAGCTACTCAATTCAGTTCCAAGGAAGTAAGAAATGGAAGCTTGTAATGACTCTTGAAACAAACCAAAAACTTTCACATAGAACCTTCGGAATAATTACAGAGAGGAGATTATTCTTTTAATGAAAATAATTTGTTAATTTCATAATTACAATATAATTAATACTGTCAATTAATTACACCCATTTCATATTATTTTGATACAGTCACATGAAGGACCACAGGTAATTGCTCAGAAGAACCCATCAGTATTAAGAAGTAATTTTAGTAAGATCTTTACTACATTCTAAATATTCTTTTATTAGATATTTTCTTTATTTACATTTCAAATGTTATCCCCTTTTGTAGTTTTCCCTGCGAAAATCCCCTATCCCTCCCTCCTCCTGCTGCCCCACCCACCCACTCCAAATTCATGGCCCTGGCATTCCCCTATACTGGGGCATAGAACCTTCACAGAACCAAGTGCCTCTACTCCCATTAATGACCAACTACATATGCAGCTAGAGACACATGTCCCTCGCTGCATATATAAACACCATGTGTTTTCTCTGAATGGTGGTTTAGACCTAGGGAGCTCTGGGGGTACTGGTTAGTTCATATTGTTGTTCTTCCTATGGGGCTGATATAGCTGTCTCCTGAGAGGCTCTGTCAGTTCCTGAAAAATACAGAGGTTGATGCTCACAGTCATCCGTTGGACAGAGCACAGGGTCCTCAATGAAGGAGCTAGAGAAAGGAGCTGAAGGGGTTTACATTCTAAATCTTAACCATATTCTCACAGATAAGTGAATCTACCACCTCCCATCAAATCAGCTACTCTTTACAAGAAACAAAGATAATCACAGAAAACTACAACTTGTCACAATCTAGAGATAAACCTATCTTTGGGAGCCTAACTCCAGTAGATACATCATCATATCTCCTTCATTACAGATTATTATAGAACAGGCAAAAAGATTGTAGGACCAGGAATATTTGTCACACTGCTTGGAAACAGTCTTTCTGAGAATTGGCAGCATGAACAGTAATATCCCAAGTTGCCGTTATTCGTACCTGTACATTCACTCCTACCCCTCTGCAATGGATCTTAGGTAGGGATGTGTCTACTGATGTTCGTCGATGACTGAAGACCGTTTCTCTCTAATTGTAGAGGGTTTCCACTCAAGGGAATCTCCAACAAGTCATTTCTCACCAGTTGAGACTGTGGTGTGTGTGTGTGTGTGTGTGTGTGTGTGTAGAACTGGACTCACCAAGAGTATACATATATGATTATTGTATTTCCTTGCAGATAATTGCACTTTCTCAGTCCATATATTATTACTTTTATGTATATACCTTTATTTTTGAAATATAGTATTACATTGAACCTGAGGTATATCCATTTGGTAACTGGTGGAGCAAGGAGCTTTAGTGATTTTCTTGCCTCTGTCCTCCCTCCCTCAATGCTCTGCTGCCAGTCCTGGCTTTTTATGTTTGTTCTGAGGATTCAAAGGCTAATTCTTGTGCATGCATAACAAGCAGGTTACTGACTGAATCACCTTTCCTAATCTTGTCTCTTTTCTGTTAACAGGATGGACTGGAATAAATCAAACATATTTACTAAAATACAGGTTTGGTGTTAAGTGCCAGAATGTTATAAATATTAGGCTCTTATTTTCAGTTGGTTGCACAGGCTATATTCTGTTCTCCCTCAATGGACTTTAAATTATTTTTAGTATTTTTCTAATCTATGTTCCTATGAAATTTTCTTCAGAGAAACTATACTCATGTAGGTGTTTGCTATTACTCTTCACTGTAATGTACATATGATATATTTATATGCAAAGATGTCCTGGAATATGGATACCTGCAACTCCCTATCAACCATCAGAGGAGCAAAGCAAGCAGCTGATTCTCTGCCATACACTCTGTCACTAGAGTCTTCTTGATTTAAGCATTAAGTGAATATCATGAGATAATTCACTATTTTATTTTAATAGCCTCTATGTTAGAAATGTCTTCCCAGTGTAGGCAATGATGATGTGGGAGCACATTTACAGTAAGCCATGAAAATCTATGATGCCCTTTAAGCAGCACTGTTAAATATATTTGGCCACAATATTTTTAAGTTGCAGCCATTATGTTCCTATTCATAAATATATAAGCTTAAAGAGAGGGGACAACAAAAATGGTACAGTAGTTCATATTTTTTTGCTGCACAAATCTGAGAACCTGAGATAAGTCCTTGGGATCCAGAGTGAACAAAGAGAAATGACTGCAGAAATTGTCTCTAATGTCCACACACAGATATTGATATATTACACATCCACATACACACGCACATGCATGTAAACACACACACAGGGTGTTTAGGAAAAAAATCACAATAAAGGATGAAATACAAATTAACAAAGTAGAAAATGTAGATAGACAGAAACAGATAAATTTTTTTCTAGGTAGATCATTATTAATATTTTTGAAAAATCCAGATCCATCCATTTACCTATGAATTTCAAAAATTTATTGTTTTTAATAGTTGAGTAGTAATACATTATGTAAATGTCCCACATTTTCTGTATCCATGCCTCTGTTGAGGGACATCTGGGTTGTTTCCAGCTTCTGGTTATTATAAATAAGGCTGCTGTGATCATGGTGGATCATGTGTCCTTATTACATGTTGGAGCATGTTCTGGGTATATGCCCAGGAATGGTATTGCTTGGTCCTCAGGTACTACTGGGGCCAATTTTCTGAGGAACCATCAATCTGATTTCCAAAGTGGTTATACCAGCTTGCAACCCCACCAGCAATGAAAGAGTGTTCTTCTTTCTCCAAATCCTTGCCAGCATCTGCTGTCACCTGAGTTTTTGATCTTAGATATTCTGACTGGTGTGAGGTGGAATCTCAGGGTTGTTCTGATTTGCATTTCCCTGATGACTAAGGATGTGGATCTGGAGTATATCATCCTGAGTGAGGTAAGCCAATCACAAAAGAATACACATGATATATACTCACTGATAAGTGGATATTAGCCCAGAAAACCAGAAGCTCAGAATACCTAAGATACAATTCAAAAACTACACGAAACTCATGAAGAAGGAAGACCATAGTGTGGACACTTCTATCCATCTTAGAAGGGGGGAACAAAACACCCATGGAAGGAGGTACAGAGACAAAGTGTGGAGTACAGCCTGAAGAAATAACCATCTAGAGGTGACTCACCTGGGGATACATACCATTTACAATCAGCAAACCAGACACTGTTGTGGATGCCAACATGTACTTGCTGACAGGAGCTTGATATAGCTGTCTCCTGAGAGGCTCTGCCAGTTCCTCACAAATACAGATGTGGATGCTCACAGCCATTCATTGGACTGAGCATAGGATCCTCAATGAAAGAGCTAGAGAAAAGACCCAAGGAACTGAAGTGTTTGCAGCCCCACAGGGGGAATAATAATATGAACTAGCCAGTACCCTCAGAGCTCCCAGGGACTAAACCATTAACCAAAGTGCACACATGGTGGGACTCATGGCCCCAGCTTCATGGTCTAGTCTGACATCAATGGGAGGAGAGGCCCTTTGTCCTATGAAGTCTGTATCTCCCACTGTAGGGTAATACCAGGGCCAGAAAGATAGAGTGGGTGGGTTGGTGAGCAGAGGGATGGGAAAGGGGATGGTGAAGTTTGTTTTTCAGAGGGGAAACCAGGGAAGGGGATAACATTTGAAATGTAAATAAAGAAAATATCGAATAAAAATATCTTAGAAAACTTAGTATCTTAGGTCAATCAGCACACACATAAACACACACACACACACACACACACACACACACACACACACACAGAGAGAGAGAGAGAGAGAGAGAGAGAGAGAGCCAGAGAGAATGTTAGGAAATACCTTTTAATTAAATTAAGCAGATTGTGTGGTTGTGTGTATCTTTTTTTTTTTTAATGAAGGCATTAGCAATACTTCCCTTGGAAATTTTTTATTAATCTGATTTTTGACCTTGTCATTATATTGACAACTGTCATGTGCGTACAGAGGTATGCATGTGTTTCTAAAGCCATCTCTGTTGCAAAATAAAAGATCAATTGTACAAATTTAGAATGCAGGTTGAAGATGTTGAAAGGAAAGACACAGCCCTGTATTATTGGTGCTTAAGATAGGGAAAGATCAAAGAGAAAAGAAAAATCATTCTGAAATAAAGTATTTTAATATAAATTGTGCAAATTTTGTGATATGATACTGGCAATGAACAGTTCATGCAAATATTATTTAATCTTACAGTATAAAATTCTGTATCTCCCAAACTGTTTTATTGTATTGATTATGCATTGCAATTACAAAGAATCCATACAGGATTGATACTGATAAGCTTTGAATGTATCACTACCAATAATTTCTCTGTAATTTTAGTTATAGATTCAGTTAAGCTCATCTTCTTAAGACAAATGTTGCTCAAGGAGTTAGCATTATTTATTTAACCTGGTTAATGTAAAATGTGCATTGTCTCCACATATGATAGCACATTATTAAAAAAAAGGATTCTTACCTAATAATTAACAAGGGCTAGCTATGTAAATAACCACTAAAAAGTCTAAAAATGGTCATTTTTCAAATGAATTGTGCCTGAGTACGTTTTCAAATATGTCTCACATTACAACAGATTGATGTACTTAAAAATGAAACCTCTAACAAATGTTTGAGACAAGAAATAAAGTATATATATATATATATATATATATATATAACATTATATATATTTATAATACATCAATTTTATATATGTCACATAAATAAGGTATAAATAAATACTTTATTATATTTAATATATTTTATATTTAAAATATATTTATATTTTATATATTTTATTTAGTTATATATATATAAAATTTTAAAAAACTAGTCATGGTGTCACATTCATTTATTATCAACACTCTGAAGGGAGAGGCCGGTTGATATCTGAAGTTTGAGGCCAGCCTGGACTTCAAAGGGAGTTTTAGTGGAACTGTTAACTCAGATACAGAGAGAAATTCTGTGTCAGAAAAAAATAAGCCCGCCATCTTCCTTCTGAGTCCAGCAGAGGCTGCTGGGGGCTCCATAGTGCTCTCCACACCGCAGGACCATGGGATCATCTCAGGATCACTGGACCCCTAGCACACCCAGGACCTCCTGATGACCTGAGAGCACATGGGTAATAGAAGCAATAGAGCTTCTTGGTCAGGGTCCTTTCTGGTCTTGATCCTCAGCTAGGGGGTGGAGCTGAGACCCAGAACCCTGGGCGCATTCCTTGCAAGAAGACAGTCAGCCTTCAGGGAGGGTTCTGACCTTAGAACTCAGGTGGATCTGAAGTCCAGACTGCTGGACACCTGCCCTGCAAGAGAAAAGCTTGCCTGCAGAGAATGTTCTGACCACTGGAACTCAGGTGAGTGTTCGACTCCCAGAAGGCTAACAGAATCAGAGGAGGATCAAGTTCCAACCAGTGACAGCTTGAGCATTACATCAGAGATTTCAAGATGGTGAAAGGCAAACATAAGAATCTTACTAACAGAAATCAAGAACACTGGGCATCATCACAACCTACCACAAAAAGAGTCCTGGATACCCCAACACACCCAAAAACCAAGACGGGAATTTAAAATCATATCTCATGATGGTGGTAGAAGATTTTAAGAAGGGCATTAATAACTCACTTAAATAAGTTCAGGAGAACACTGCTAAACAGGTAGAAGCCCTTAAAGAAGTACAAAAATCCCTCAAGGAATTATAGGAGAAAACAGCTAAACAAGGAGAAGCCCTTAAAGAGGAAACACAAAAATCCCTCAAGGAATCACAGGAGAACACTGCTTGGGCCAGGCGTGGTGGCACACGCCTTTAATCCCAGCACTTAGGAGGCAGAGGCAGGCGGATATCTGGGTTCAAGGCCAGCCTGCTCTACAAAGTGAGTTCCAGGACAGCCAGGGCTATACAGAGAAACCCTGTCTCTAAAAGCAAACAAACAAACAAAACAAAACAAAACAAAAAAAACAAAAAAACAACAACAAGAACAACAAACAAAACAACAACAACAACAACAACAACAACAACAAAAAAACACATAGAAGTCCTAAAGAAC
The DNA here is from genome assembly GCA_902729485.2 of Mus minutoides. Classification (NCBI taxonomy): domain Eukaryota; kingdom Metazoa; phylum Chordata; class Mammalia; order Rodentia; family Muridae; genus Mus; species Mus minutoides. The sequence continues at coordinate 62,482 of LR751284.1, forward strand.
TACAGGGAGCTGGGCATGTTGGCACAAGACTTTAATCCCAGCACTTGGGAGGCAGAGGCAGGCAAATTACTGAGTTTGAGGCCAGCCTGGTTTACAAAGTGAGTTGCAGGACAGCAAGGGCTATACAGAAAAAGCTTGTCTTGAAAAACCAAAAGAAAAAAAAAAAAAAAGAACTACAGGCAAACACTGTTAAACAGGTAGAAGAAACAGCAGCAACAACAACAACAACAAAACCCTTAAAGAATTACAGGAAAACACAAAAAAACAGGGGATGGAATTGAATAAAACAATCTATCATCTAAAAAAGGAAGTAAAACAATGAAGAAAACCGAAAGGGAGAAAACTCTGGAAATAGAAAACCTAGGAAAGAAATCAGGAACCATAGATGTGGGCACCAGCAACAGAATACAAGAGATGGAAGAGAGACTCTCAGGTGCAAAACATTCCATAGAGAACATGGACACAACAATCAAAAAAATGCAAAATGCAAAAAGATGATAACTCAAAACATCCAGGAAATTCAGGACACAATGAAAAGAGCAAGCCTACATATAATTGTAGTAAATGAGAATGAGGAATTTCAACTTAAAGGGCCAGTAAATATCTTCAACAAAATTATAAAAGAAAACTTCACATATCTAATGAAAGAGATGCCCATGAACATACAAGAATCCTACAGAACTCAAAATAGACTGGAACAGAAAAGAAATTCCTCCCCACACATAATAATCAGAACAAAAAATGCACTAAATAAAGACAGAATATTAAAAGCAGTAAGGGGAAAAGGTCAAGTAACATATAAAGCAGGCCTATTAGAATTACTCCAGACTTCTCACCAGAGACTATTAAAGCCAGAAGTTCCTGGACAGATGTTATACAGACACTAAGAGAACACAAATGCTAGCCCAGGTAATTATACCCAGCAAAACTCTCAATTACCATAGATGGAGAAACCAAAGAATTCCATTACAAAACGAAATTCACACAATATCTATCCAAGAATCCAGCTCTTCAAAGGGATAATAAAGGGAAAACACCAACACAAAGATGGAAACTACACCCTAGAAAATGAAAGAAAATAATCCTTTAACAAAACTAAAAGAAGACAGCTACAGAAAAGATTCCCAACTTTAACAACAAAAAGGACAGGGTGCAAAGATAACTTTTCTTTGATTTCTCTTAACATCACTGGACTCAATTACCCAATAAAAAGACATAGACTAACAGACTGGCTACACAAACAGGACTCAACATTTTGCTGGTTACAGGAAACCCACCTAAGGGATAAAGACAGACACTACCTCAGAGTAAAAGGCTGGAAACAATTTTCCAAGCAAATGGTCCTAAGAAACAAGCCATTCTAATATCGAATAAAATTGACTTCCAATCCAAATTTATCAAAAAAGACAAGGAGGGGCACTTCATACTCATCAAAGGTAAAATCTACCAAGATGAACTCTCAATTCTAAATATCTTTGCTCCAAATGCAAGGGCAGCCACATTCATTAAAGAAACTTTAGGAAAGCTCAAAGCATACGTTGCACCTCACGCAATAATAGTGGGAGACTTCAGCACCCCACTCTCACCAATGGACAGAGCCTGGAAACAAAAACTAAACAGAGACACATGGACACTTACAGAAGTTATGAAACAAAAGGATTTAACAGATATCTGCAGAACATTTTATCCTAAGAGGATATACCTTCTTCTCAGCACCTCATGGTACCTCCTCCAAAATTGACCATATAATTGGTCACAAAACAGGGCTCAACAGATACAAAAGTATTGAAATTATCCCATGCATCCTATCAGATCACCGTGGACTAAGGCTGATCTTCAATAACAGCATAAATAATAGAAAACCAACATTATGTGGAAACTAAACAACACTCTACTCAATGATATCTTAGTCAAGGAAGAAATAAAGAAAGAAATTAAAGAACTTTTAGAGTTTAATGAAAATGAAGCCACAACATGCCCACACTTATGGGGCACAATGAAAGCAGTCCTAAGAGGAAAATTCATAGCCCTGAGTACCTCCAAAAAGAAACTGGAGAGAACATAAACTAGCAATCTGACAGCACAACTAAAAGCTCTAGAATGAAAGGAAACAAATTCACCCAAGAGGAGTAGGCAGCAGAAAATAATCAAACTTAGTGCTGAAATCAACCAAGTAAAAACAAAAAGAACTATTTAAAGAATCAACTGAACCACGAGCTGGTTCTTTGAGAAAATCAATATGATAGATAGACCCTGAGCAAGACTAACTAAAGGGCAGAAGGACAGTATCCTAATTAACAAAATCAGAAATGAAAAAGGAGACATAACAACTGATCCTGAGGAAATTCAAAACATCATCAGATCCTACTACAAAAGGCTATACTCAACAAAACTAGAAAGCTGGAAGAAATGGACAACTTCCTCAACAGATATTAAGTATCAAAGTTAAATCAGGATCAGATTAACAATCTTAAAAGTCCCATTTCCCCTAAAGAAACAGAACCAGTTTTCAATAGAGTCCCAACCAAAACAAAGCCCAGGAACAAATGGATTTAGTGCAGAGTTCTATCAGACCTTCAACGAAGACCTAATTCCAACTCTCCTCAAACTATTCAACAAAATAGAAACAGAAGGACTTTACCCAATTCATTCTATGAAGCCACAATTACCATGATACCTAAATCACACAGAGATCCAACAAAGAAAGAGAACTTCAGACCAATTTCCCTTATGAATATCGATGCAAAATACTCAATAAAATCCTCGCAAACTGAATCCAAGAACAAATCAAAACGATCATCCATCATGACCAAGTAGGATTCAATCCAGGGATGCAGGGGTGGTTTAATATAAGGAAATCAGTCAAAGTAATCCGCTATATAAACAAACTCAAAGACAAGTAGATACTGAGAAAGCATTTGACAAAATCCAACACCCATTCATGATAAAAGTCATGGAAAGATCAGGAATTCAAGGCCCATAAGCAAGCATAATAAAAGCAATATACAGCAAATCAGTTGCCAACATCAAAGTAAATGGAGAGAAGCTGGAAGCAATCCCAATAAAATCAGGGACTAGACAAGGATGCCAACTTTCTCCTTACCTATTCAATATACTACTTGAAATTCTAGCCAGAGCAATTCGACAACAAAAGAAGATCAAGGGGATACAAATTAGAAAGGAAGAAGTCAAAATATCACTATTTGCAAATGATATGATAATATATATGTGACCCTAAAAATTCCACCAGAGAACTCCTAAACCTGATAAAAAGCTTCAGTGTAGTAGCTGGATATAAATTTAACTCAAACAAATCAGTGGCCTTTATCTACACAAAAGATAAACAGAATGAGAAAGAAATTACTGAAACAACACCCTTCACAATAGTCACAAATAATATAAAATGCCTTGGTGTGACTTTAACTAAGGAAGTAAAAGTTCTGTATGACAAGAACTTCAAGTCTCTGAAAAAGAAATTGCAGATCTCAGAACATGGAAAGATTTCCCATGTTCATGGATTGGCAGCATTATTATATTCAAAATGGCTATCCTGCCAAAAGCAATCTACAGATTCAATGCAATCCCCATCAAAATTCCAACTCAATTCTTCATGAGATAGAAAGAGCAATTTGCAAATTCATTTGGAATTACAACAAACCCAGGATAGCAAAAACTATTCTCAACAATAAATGAATCCCTGGAGGAATCACTATGCCTAAACTCATGCTGTACTACAGAGCAATTGTTATAAAAACTGCATGGTACTGGTACAGTGACAGACAGGTAGATCAATGGAATAGAATTGAAGACCCAGAAATGAACTCACACACCTTTGGTTACCTTATCTTTGACAAGGAAGCTAAAACCATCCAGTAGAAAAAAGACAGCATTTTCAACAAATGGTGCTGGCACAACTGGAGGTCAACATGTAGAAGAGTGGAAATTGATCCATTCTTATCTCCTTGTACAAAGCTCAAGTCTAAGTGGATCAAAGAACTCCACATAAAACCAGAGACACTGAAATTTATATAGGAGAAAGTGAGGAGAAGCCTCAAAGATTCCTAAACAGAACAGCAATGGCATGAGCTGTAAGATCAAAAATCAAGAAATGGAACCTCATAAAATTGCAAACCTTGTGTAGAGCAAAAGATACTGTCAATAAGACAAAAAAGCCACCAACCAAATTTAGAATTTTACCAATTGTAAATCTCATAAGGGGCTAATATCCAATATATATGTAAAGAGCTCAAGAAGCTGAACTCCAGAAATTCAAATAACCCCATTAAAAATGGGGTACAGAGCTAAACAAAGAATTCTCTACTGAGGAATACCAAAGGGCTGAGAAGCACTTTAAAAAATGTTCAACATCCTTAATCATAAGAGAAATGCTAATCAAAACAACATGAGATTCCATCTCACACCAGTCAGAATGGCTAAGATCAAAAATTCAGGTGACCGCAGATGTTGGCAAAGACGTGGAAAAGAGATAAACACTATTCCATTGCTGTTGGGATTGCAAGCTGGTACAACCACTCTGGAAATCAGTCTGGAGGTTCCTCAGAAAACTGGACATAGTACTACCAATTGATCCAGCAATACCTCTCCAGTGCATATACCCAGAAGATGTTCCAATTGGTAATAAGGACACATGTTCATATTAGCCTTATTTATAATAGCCAGAAGCTAGAAAGAAACCAGATGTCCCTCTACTGAGGAATGGATACAGAAAATGCGGTACATTTACACAGTGGAGTACTACTCAGCTATTAAAAACAATGGATTTATGAAATTCTTGGGCAAATGTATGTATCTGGAGAATATCAACCTGAGTGAGGTAACCCAATCACAAAAGAAGTCCCTTTATATCCACTCACTGATAAGTGGATATTAGCCCAGAAACCTAGAATACCCAAGATACAACTTCCAAAACACAAGAAAATCAAGAGGGAAGATCAAAGTATGGATACTTCATTCCACCCTAGAATAGGGAATAAAATATCCATGGAAGGAATTGCAGAGAGAAAGATTTGTGCTGAGACAAAGGATGGACCATCCAGAGACTGCCCCACGTGGAGGCCCATCCCATAATCAGCCACCAAATGCAGACACTACTCCCTTTGCCAGCAATATTTTGTTGAAAGGAACCTGATGTAGCTGTCTCCTGTGAGGTTGTGTCAGTGCCTGGCAAATACAGAAGAGGATGCTCACAGGCATCTCTAGGATGGAACACAGGGTCCCCAGGGTAGGAGCTAGAGAGAGTCCTCAAGAGCCAAAGGGGCCTGCAACCCTATATGTGGAACAATAATATGAACTAATCAGAACCCCCAGAGCTCTTGTCTCTAGCTGCATATGTAGCAGAAGATGGCCTAGTCAGCCATCATTGGGAAGAGAGGCCCCTTGGACTGGCAAACTTTATATGCCCCAGTATAGGGGAATGCCAGGGCTAAGAAGTGGGAGTGGGTGGGTAGGGGAGAAGGGCGGGGGGTGGGTATAGGGGACTTTTGGGATAGCATTTGAAATGTAAATGAAGAAAATATCTAATAAAGAAAAAAAGAAAAAAGAAGAAGAAAAGCTCTGTGTATAATTAGGAAACTTACCCAATGCTTCTTTCTCTCCCTGTCTTTGTGTCTGTCCCTTCCTTCCTTCCTTCCTTCCTTCCTTCCTTCCTTCCTTCCTTCCTTCCTTCCTTCCTTCCTTCCTTTCATTATTTAATTTTTGTTTCTCTGTAGCCTATTTAGATAAACTCCTGGATTATTTTATATACCACTGATAGTCAAGTGATTTTACTTTTGTGAACACCTACTGCAGGATCATTAAGACAAAGTATCTAATCCCCATTCTAGATTTTGATTTCAGTAAAATAATTTCAACATAACACATTCCTTAAATAAGGCAAATCTTTCTATCTTCTACATATAAAATACAATCTCCTGAACTTATTTTGGAAATATGGAAGTACACAGAATTCAAATAGACACACTCTTCTCTTAGTGAAATAATATGCTTTAGGATATGGACATATTTTCACATTTTGACAGATCAAATCTCTCTATTATGAGATTGGTGTTACTATGAAAGGTCTTTGTTCATTTTGCTCTTATATCCATGAGTTATCCATTTGCATGTTTGTGTATGGATGTATTTCTTAATAGACACCAACAAAGCTACCAAATTATAATTAATATATGATAATCAGTAAAGTTTTGGTAATATAATTTTGAAAATCATAAAAGAAAATATGCACTGTTCAAATTTGTGTATATACATAACATTTTTATTTTATATATTTTTTATTTTTAGATTATTTTCATAAATCATAATAAGTAAGTAAGAGCTGAAGGTGAAGATATCTTGAGCTGCAAAATTGTCGTAATTTGTAGTCTGTGTCCCAGAGATTAGAACTATATGGGAGAGTATCTCTGCAGTTATCAAGGCAGACTGTGATCCACAAAGATGTGAGAATAAAAACTTGCTTCAGGTGGACTTCACCAACCCAGATCAAATTTTGGCGGTCTAAGCCAGATGGCTTATGGCCAGTAATACTTAAATAAAATATAACTTTAAAAAAAATAATGTCTTTTGTTGCAATACAATCTATGGTATACAAGGAAGCATAATTATATCTAAAATCAACTCAGGGTGCCTATCACTTCTAAGAAGATGGGTTCTGATTATAGGCTATCTGTAATCCTTAAGGGAATAAAGAAAGATCTTGTCTGGTCATGTTCATACAGAGTTTATTTAGATTATTAGACACTTGTAGTCCTGCCTGTTGAAGCTTGGATGAGCCTCTGGCTAGGCTATGGAGATAATACATATAAAGGTCACTTAGACTATTAGGTATCTCCTGTCCTGGTTGTGGAAGCTTTGAGTCAATGGCTACACAGGTTATGTAAGGACCATTTGGATTACAAGCAATCTGGTTGTAAAAAACGTGATATGATCCTACCCATTAGATATCACAGATCACCAGGCTATTAATTCCCATCAATTCCAGGTTTTGCATTGTTTCCATTGAAAAGACAGTCCTATGTGTTTAACATTCCATGTCTCACTAGAGATCTGAAGGTGTGAGGACCTTCATGCTCCTAATATATATAAATCCCACAGGTTCATATTTTTGTTCTTTTATTCTGTCATTTACTACAAAACATGGGGAGCAGGTGGTACAGAATAATTAGGAAAGAGACTTGCCTTTTTCTGTCCTGCTCTAAGTAAAGATTCCTCATCCACTGTCCCTGAGGGGTATCAGGCTCTCACCAGGGTTGCAATTAGAAGCATCTAGCACATCACCATGGTAGAGCTTCTGCTGACAGTCCCTGTTTTACAGTAGTTCTTGAATCACCAAGATCAACTTGCATTTTAGAATTTGGCCTAATTTCTTTCTCTGAAGCATTCAAGTTCTGTATAAAAAAGTATGTGGTCATTCTCCCTTAATGATTCGCTTCACTTTCACTCCTCTTTAACAGTTAGAATTCTTGATTGTCTAGGACTCTAGATTGTGGAGTGAGGAGCACCGTGTTGTGAAAACCACATCTACTATGCTATAGAAGGTATTTACAATGCCACCAAACTTGTAGTACCAAAGCATAAAGTCTTCAATGACACTAAGAAATAGTGATCTAATATGGGTAGGATTTTTCAATAGGTTCTGGTAACATCTACTATTTCCATGTAGGAATAATGTAATATTTTTGCTTTGTAGACCTTGTAGATATGCGTTAACTTATAAACTTGAACACAGACAATATGGTGGATACAAGAAATGTTCCACTTCTGTAAACTTCCAAAGGTCTAGGTCTACAGGAAGAAAAAAATGGTTGGGGCACAGAGGCAGATGACACAGGAAGAAGCAGAGCTACTTATCTCACCCAACCTCAATTTTAATTAATAAATTTTATTATTTTATTCTTATAATCGTAGGTATTTGAGCATTTACCATCTTCATATGTCTCTTAAACTTTATTACAATTTTTATTTTATTTTATTAGATATTTTCTTTATTTACATTTCAAAAATTATCCCCTTTTCTGGTCTCTCTCAGAAAAGCCCCTCCAATTATCCCATCCTCCCTTCCCCTGCTCACTTCCCCCTGCTTCCTGGCCCTGGCATTACTCTACAGTGAGGAATAGAGTCTTCACAGGACCAAGGGCCTCTCCTACCATTGATGACCAACTAGGCCATCCTCTGCTACATATGTAGCTGGAGCAATGAGTCCCACCATGTGTACTCTTTGTTTGGTGGTTTAGTCCCTGGGAGCTCTGGGGTACATGTTAGTTCATATTGTTGTTCCTCCTGTGAAGCTGTAAACCCCGGGTCCTTTCTCCAGCTTCTTCTTTGTTTTTCTATTAGCATTTTATTATAGTTACCATATAATTTTTGCCTAAAATTTTGTTAGTATTTTATTAAATAATGCAAATACCTTTAATATATCCTGCTTTTCTTCATCTTTAAAAACATCCAATACAATGTTTAATCATGGCATATCAATCCATTATGAATCTTAACAGTTAAATTAACTCATGTATTATTTTGATTATGTTCATTGAACAAATTCAAATTTATGCTTTGGGAGATTGTTTTGCTACATATAGAGAATGGTGGATTTCCCAGCAGATGAAATACTCTGATAATGAATGCTCTACTTATAACTTAAAAAGTATTTATACTTAAAGGGTATAAAAATTTGGATAAATGAATTGATGTAAATACATGGAATTTTGAAGTGAAATTGTTGATCAAAGAATGGAAATGTATGTACTGAAGTTTCTAGAAAATAAGTCTTCATGTGTAATTGCCTAATTGTGGGGAAGAGAAAGTTTTAAAATTACCTTTCCTTAACTTTAAGATGAGCAGTTTAGGATACGCTGATTGAATCAAAGTCCAAGATGTAAACCTACACACCTATGGACAATGGATTATTGATAAAGAATCCCAAACCATACAATTGAAAAATGAGGACGTCTTCAACAAATTGTGTTGGATTAACTGAATGTCTACATGTAGAAGAGTACAAATAGATCCATATTTATCACCCTGCACAGTACTCAAGTCTAATACACTTTATCACATAGAAGAGATCATGGAAAATATCCTTGAACACATTGGCACAGGGGACAGTTTCCTGAATAGAACACCAATGGTTCAGGCTCTAAGATCATAAATTGAAAAATTGGACATCATGGAACTGAAAAGCTTCTGTAAAGCAAAGGGCACTGCCAATATGACAAAACAGCAGCCTACATATTGGGAATGGATCTTAACCAACCCTACATCTGAAAGAGGGTTAATATCTAAAATTTACAAATACCTCAAAAAGTTAGACACCAACAACCCAAATAATTCAATCAAAAAATGAAGTACACAGCTAAACAGAATTCTCAACAGAGAAATATTGACTGTCCGTGAAGGACTTAAAGTATGTTCAAAGTTTTTAGTCATCAGGGAAATGAAAATAAAAACAACTCTTAGGTTCCATCTTATACCCATCTGAATGGCTAAGATCAAAACTCAAGAAATAGCACAGGCTGTCAAGGATGTGGAGGAAGAGGAAAACTGCTTTATTGCTGGTGGGAGTACAAACTTGCACAACCACTTTGAACATCAATTTGCCTTTTTCTTGGAAAACGGGAATAGTTCTACCTCTAGACCCAGCTATACAACTCTTGAACATATATACCAAATTATGTGCCAACATTCAACAAGACACTTCCTCATCTATGTTCATAGTAGCTTTATTCATAATAGCCAGAAACTAGAAACAATTGAGATGTCCCTCAACCGAATAAAGGATAAAAAACAATGTGGTACATCTACACAATGGAATACTATTCAGCTATTAATAGTATTCAGCTATTAATAGTATTATAGCACATATTAATTGATGAGCATTTCTTGAACCTATCTACTGACTCAGAAATAGAATTGGTTCTTACAGGAGAGTATTCAACAGTGAATAGAACTTTCTACTAATAGTCTTTGACCATCATGATTTTCACACACATAAATGGTCATGGAAAGATAAACTAATATCCTTTCAAGGCATCATGAAATTTGCAAGCACATAGATGGAACATGAGAGCATCATCCTGAGTGAGGTAACCCAGTTCCAAAAGGAGTTGCATGGTATGTACTGACATACATGGATATTAGCCCTAAAATACAGGTACCATGCTCTACTTGACAGAACCAATAAGCCAAACAAGAAGGACAGCCCAATTGTAGAAGCTGGATTCTCACTTATAAGGGGAAATAAAAAAGTCATAAAGGCAGATGGAGGGGGAAACAGAGAAGGAGGAGGATGGGGAGGGGAATGAGAAGTTCAGGATCAGGTATGGGGAAAGACAGGAGGGATGACTAGACAGCCATGAGAATCACAGGTAATCTGCACCTGAAAGAGGTGAGGATAAGGGTGGGGGTATAGATATAGGGATAAGACAGAGACCTGGGAAAAGGTAGGCAGCCAAGAGTCAATGGGGTAACCTTATCTGTGACACACTATGTTGGAGATAATGAACCTGAAGAGGCCCCTTCCTATAGCCAGGCAGGAACCTCAGTGGAAAAATAGAGATACCAATACATCTGCAAAGCTTTCAAACTAATATCATATCTACAAGAAATGCAGGCACAGGAGATGGAGCAGAGACTGAGGGAATGGCCAACCAGTTACTTGAGAACCATCCTATGTGCAATCACCAATACCATCAGTATTAATGATAATCTATCACGGTTGCAGAAATAATGTCCTCTGAGAGGATTCACCAGTGGCTAGCTGACTGGGACAGATACAGACACCCACAGCCAAAAGGTAATGAAACTGGGGGACTTTTATGGAAGAATAGAATGAAGGATTACAGGCCCCTAAGGGGATTGAAACTACACAGGAAGACCAACAGAGTCAACAAAAAAAGAACCCTTTAGACTCTCAGACTCTGAACCACCAACCAAAGAACATATACCAGTGGGATCTAGGCCTCCCTGCACATATATAGCAAATATGCAGCTTGGTCTTCATGTGGGTCCCAAACAACTGGAGTAGAGGCTATCCTAAATGCTTTTGCCTGCATGTGGGATATGTTCTTATATCTGTTATGTCTTGTCTGGCCTCAGTGGGAGAAAAGGTATCTAGCCTCCCAGAGGGTTGAAGTGTGTGTAATGATTGTGAGAAGGGAAGACCAGGAGGAGGCTATGAGCAAGATATAAAGTGAATAAGTAAAAATAATAAAATTAAACTCTAAAAAGATGGGGATATTAGTTTATCTTTCCATGACCATTTATGTGTGTGAAAATCATGATGGTCAAAGACTATTAGTAGAAAGTTCTATTCACTGTTAAAATAGTCTCCTATAAGAACCAATTCTATTTCTGAGTCAGTAGACAGGTTCAAGAAATGCTCATCAAACGAAATCTACCTTGAAGTCAATTGCCTTTAATCCTATAAGATTGAGGGGTTTGTTTGTTTTAGTTCACGCCATTTCTTCATTCTTATGTCATGTTTTCTTACAATGTTCATATTAACACATTATTTTGTGCAGTAAATATCTTAGAAAGATAGCTGAGTTTATTTAGACAGAAAATATGATTGTGCATAAATATGTGACTATATATACATACATATTTATGCATGAATATGCAAAAATATATACATACATGTGTGTGTGTGTGTGTGTGTGTGTGTGTGTGTGTGTGTGTGTGTGTGTGTGTGTATTCAGGGTAATTATAATGATATTGCTCTTATGTCTACTAATATTCCTATCTCCGGGTAGATACATCTTCCTCACATGATTTAGCAATGTCCTTATGGACTTGGTGCCAAGGAGAAAAATACAGTGTCAGCTGTTTTTGGAGAACAAAGTACTTTTGCTGTAACTTGGGAGTCTTCTGGATTCTGTCAGCAGTAAAGAAGCTGCATGAGGCTAACTTTTCAGGTAAAATCACAGACTGGTCTAATGACTTAACCTTCCTGAGATTAATTCCTCATAGGACCCAATTGGGCATTTGAATTTGTTAATAGCATCCTTCCACTTTGTCAAGTCTATGAAATCAAATATTTACTGACTCAGCAAGGCAAGACTGAATATATATATATATATATATATATATATATATATATATATATATATATATATATATATATATTAAAAATAAGAGCCTGTGTGGTTTCTTAACCCTTGAGCTGATCATAAGAAAGCAGGTATTACTTTTAGAAGGAAATCCTGTTTAGGAATTACACTCATTTATCTCTGAATAGTCTATCCCCAGTTTTTACCTAGAAGGCTTAAACGTTCTACATTTTAAAAAAACTATAACTCAATAAACATCCCCAATTTCTGTGTCCTTTCTTTTCTTTAAATGCAATCTGAACATCTGTGCTTTAAGCACATTTTTGAGGAAAGGCCTGCACACTGAAATTATATCATCCTTCTTTGTCTCAGAGTAGGCTTTGGGATCCTTAGTCCTGGTTCCTTTAGCAACCATCAGAAGCCGCACAATGAGAGCATTTCTTTCCCTCATACACTGTTACTCACCTTTCTCTTCTCTCTTCTCTTTAGTACATTACCATTTTTCTTTCCTTTCTTCCATATAATTCTTCTGTCTCTCATCACGAAAACTACTTTGCAATGTCTACTCTATTACAGTCACATAGGCAGTTGTAATGCACTTGATTCGATATATATATGTAATAATTTGATGATGTAGTCAGTCACTGAAGTTATAATTTGCTGACAGAACTCTGTACAAAAACATCTCTTCATCACATAAATGTCTCTTATAAATCAAATGAAGCGATATTTTAGAATAATATCATAGGATAAATATGAAGCATTAGAAAAATATACTCTGAAATCAGCACTATTCTTAAAGATCAAACTTTATTCCCACCTGCTAGCTCCGATCATTCATTTAAAATATAAGTTTGATATTTGTGAAGGGATGACTATTTAAATGCATTTTTTCTCTGTATACCTTTAGCAGGTGTGAACTGTAAGCACTGAAGGACTCAAAGCGCTAGTGATTATGGTACACAAAGCACTAGGGATTTTGGTACACTTTATATCTGTATAAGGATGCATAATGTGATAAATATAGGGAACTGTGATACTAATCAATCCTTCCAATTTTGAGTCATAGATTTATCTTTGAATATTTATAATTATGCTCTCCTGTATTATAAACTAAATTAAAATTTTGATGAATTTCTGTTGCTTTACATACCAGGAAAGTTCGTACTGTTTATTCTAACCTATTTAGCCTCTTTATGCTTGTAGGATGACATTATCTCCCTGCTCAGCAAGAACAGAGAAATCCTGTGATGAGTTTGGCTAGTCAATCCTGCTCTTCTAATACTTTAGTAATTCTACTTAATATGAGTAACCAGAACCTGTCTTATGTTACAGGTTTAAATAATATATATGTCACAGCCTCTGCGCTACTATGTCCAGAATTAAATGGAAGCTTTTAAGTTCAATCTGCCTTTATTTGTTTCTTATCTTTGCTTTGTTTATTTGTTTGTTTATTTTTAGGGAGGCTATAATGTATGAAGTAGACAGTTACATAAGCTATCCTTTATATATCATATTAAATCATAGAAAATTTGTTTGTTCTATCACTGTAAGTTGTACAGTTGCCTGTGTAATACTGCCCTTTTTACTATATTTATTATAAACTAGGGCAAATTGTATGATGCTAGTGTGCCTTGACTCAAAAATATTGGAACAAATGCAGAAATTTCACTTTTCTTTTTTTCCCACTTCTATTTTTCTGCATGAACAATCTTTTGGTTGTGTTTAGTATATAACATAAGATAGAGGTATTAAAATACTTTCTATACTTAATTCTGTACTTTGCTTTTTATTTTTTCTGTTCTTTGTAAAGCAATTGATGGCAAGCTGACTCAATAATGACACATACTGCTAAAAAGTTTATGCTCTGTGGCAGGAGGGCATTGAAGACACATGAATCACAGCATTTCCCAAGATTGTGTTGATAAAAGAGGCATATGTAAATCATAGCAGAGAATATCTCTGCAGAGAATTGTGGGTGGAAAATACAGTGATGAAAGTGTTGGTCTTAATAGAATAGATGAGGTAGACAACAACAACAACAACAACAACAACAACAACAAAAACAGTAATGCTTGCCAGAGTCCATGTTGGCATATTTTCACAGTCAAGTAAATTTTAAAGAATAACTTAACCACAAGAAGTAATATAGATAAATATTACGTTATGATAATCTTGGTGGGAAAGAGATGAACACATGGCAGAATTAATGAAAATGGAAAGCCTAGAAGTGTCCAGAATGTGTCCCACAACCAGAGACAACATTGACCAATATGTGACTTGTCTAAAAGTAATTGATATGGAGAATACAGTCTGTTGAATCAATACATAAGAAAAGTCTTTGATAAAATATTTCAGTCATTTTTCTATCATTTTCAGTATACATCAATATTCATTCATGTGGTTCATGGAATGTGGCTATGCATATTTTTAGAGTGTTTTTAGAGCATCTTATATATCTTTCCTGAATAAGGATCCTTTCTAACAACTTAAAGATTTTTGCTGTTTTGTAACTGATAATTTTTGTCACAGAGTTGCAGTCACAATGGCCAGAAACTTCTAGAAGATGGGTGTGCTCTTTCAGGTTTCAGAGGTGAATATTCTAACCATCCTGATCATATTATCAGTCAGCTATGAAAACACCAAGGCTATCTCTTAGACCCAGAAAGGATGCCTCTATTGGAGAGGACAGCCTGGAGAGACCTTCTGTGCCCTTCTTTTGTGTAAAGATGGAGAAACAATTGTCTGTGAGGAATTTTGTTTTCACCAAGTACCATATCTGCAGATGCCATTATTTGGGCTTTGAAGCTTAACTGGCAATATGTTGTTCTATACATGTTTTGTCAAAATATCCTACATTTAAGAATTTCACATCTCATTCTTGCCATCAGCTATAAGAAATATTTTTAATCATGTAGGTAGCTGGCTTTTTAACTGATTAAAGATTAAACAATTTTGAGGTCTATTCTAGGACATTTCTACAAGATTGTAAATATATCAACCCAACCCCCCTAACTTAATAGAGATATCAAGTTATTTAATCCAAGAAAAACATTAGAATAGAGGCTCCATAAAATTGAAGGATCTGGACAATGTGGCGCATAGTTCTGTATACTGATCACCTAAAATAATGAGGCTAAAGATGAGCCTGAAGTGTTCAGTGAGCTAGTTAAGAAGAACATCTACTCAAGAATAATAATTTTAAAAAAAAGGTTTTGTTTGTTTTAAGACAAATCTTTTATGTGCCTTCCTGGTTGGAGTGAAAATGATTATGTAACACAAATAGGTCTCAAACTGATGAAATTCGTTTTGCCTCATCGTCAAAGTGGTGGCCTTCTATGTGTGCGCCACAACATCAAAAATGCTGGTTTGTATTTTTCCTGCTCTAAAATTGTAATCTGGATGAATATAGTATATTCATTTTGAAAGATTCACAACTTGAGAGTAGGTTTTCTCAGAACAAAGTATGATTCAGCTAATATTTACATAGTTTAGACTTTGGATTAATGCTGAAAGAAGTTGAGATTTTACGATGATAGGGGTGCCATGAATGCTTTTTATCACAATGAGGGATATTAATTTAAGGCAGCCAAGCAGATCGCTATGATGAGAATTTTTCTTTTTCTTTATAATTGTGAAGAAATATTAACTCTAAAATCAGTAGTGATTGCAGATGTGGTAAATGGGAGACAATTGCTTGCCAGAGGAAGGAAAAATAGCAGTAATATAAAGACCTCCATTTCGTTCAGTGTAAGCATAAAAATTTCATTATTTTCTAGGAAAAAATTAAAGAATCATTTCACTCTTCCTGATGCAGCATGGGCAGATCAAAAATGTGATTCTATTCAAGATTGCATTAGTGAAGCAATATATTTTATTTTCAGGGTGAGCTTATAAGAGCATATATTGCCGGGCAGTGGTGCCGCATGTCTTTAATCCCAGAACTTGGGAGGCAGAGGAAGGCAGATTTCTGAGTTTGAGGTCAGTCTGGTCTACAGAGTGAGTTCCAGGATAGCCAGGGCTACTCATAGAAACCCTGTCTCAAAGAGAGAGAGAGAGAGAGAGAGAGAGAGAGAGAGAGAGAGAGAGAGAGAGAGAGAGAGAGAGAGAGAGAGAACACAAAAACGAGCATATATTACTCACAAACAGCTGACTCAATAAGCTGTCCTTTTGCATCATGGGTGTCAACCTGTAGAACGTATATTACTATATCAGCACATCTAACTTTCTTTCTCTGGTTGTTCTGTGTTCTCTCAAGACCATGTGGAATCCTAAAGGGAACAGTGTCTGGAATCTCATGTATAGGCTGATGAACATTCTTTTTCTATGAAGGACTATGAATAATCCTGTATTCTGAGGGTATTACTGGAGTAATTATTGAATAAAGACAAATAAGCAACAGACTAACTCTGCAAGCAGGAGACATGATCCTCCCCAGGAATACCATAATACCATAGCTTGTTATATACATATATATATATATAAATAAAATGTGTGTGTGTGTGTGTGTGTGTGTGTTTGTGTAATAACAATTGGTAAAGTAAGAGTCCATAAATTTGACTGAGAGCAGAGAGAGTTGTAACAGATGATATGGAGGGAGGAAAGGGAAGGCAGATATATAATAATTAATATAAATTCTCAAAAATAAAATAATTAGGAATAACTTTATCAGGGCTAAGAGTCAAATTAAAGTCTATTCTCAGGTCAAGCAAATCCTTGACAATGAAGCTGTTTCTCCAGCTCTTAAACAACCACAAAGTTGATCCATGTGCTAAAGGATGAAAATCCAAAACAAAACAAAACATATAAACAAAATGGAACCAAATGAAAAAAAAAAAAAAAAACATAAAAACAATCTCGAAGAAGAAATGGCAATCAAGATTCACAATGTCAGTAATGAAGGTTTTATTTTTTTTTTCAATAAAAAGTGTTTTTTCTCTTCCTCAGTTTACAAACTGTACCCAATTTTATGATACTGATATGACTTACCAAAGGATTATTGAGCCTTTGAGATGAAAGATCCTATAATATCTAGGGGGAAAAAAACCTGTAATTCGTGAAGAGATCTCACAAAATAAATTTGGGGTAAGCTTTATTCATAATAGCCAGAAGCTGGAAAGAACCTAGATGTCCCACAACATAGGAATGGATACAAAAAATTTGGTACATTTACACAATGGAGTACTACTCAGCTATTAGAAACAATGAGTATATCAAATTCCTAGGCAAATGGATGGATCTGGAGGGTGTCATCCTGAGTGAGGTAACCCAATCACAAAAGAACTCACATAACATGTACTCACTGATATGTGGATACTAGCCCAGAAGCCTAGACTACCCACGATACAATTTACTAAACACATGAAACTCAAGAAGAATAAATTTCAAAATGTGGTCTCTTCGCCCCTTCCTAGAATTAAGAACAAAGCACACACTGAAGGAGTTACAGAGATCATGTGTGAAGCTGAATCAAAAGGATGGACCAACCAGTGACTGCAGCTGACAGGGATCCTTCCCATAATCAGCCACCAAACATAGACACTATTGCATATGCCAGCAAGATAATGCTGAAAGGGCCCTGATATAGCTATCTCGTGGGATGCTATACCAGTGCCTGGCAAACACGGAAGTGGATGCTCACAGTCATCTATTAGTTGGAACACAGGACTCCCAAGGAAGGAGCTAGAGAAAGTACCCAAGGAGCTGAAGGGGTTTTCAACCCTATAGGTGGAAGAATAACATGAACTAACTAGTTCCCCCTGTGCTCATGTCTCTAGCTACATATATGGAAGATGGCCTAGTTGGCCATCATTGGGAAGAGAGGCCCCTTGGTCATGCAGACTTTATATGCCCCAGTACAGGGGAACGCCAGGGCCATTATGCGGGAGGGGGTGGGTAGGGGAGCAGGGCGGGGATAGGAGGAGGATATGGGAAAATTTCTGGATAACACTTGAAATGTAAATGAAGAAAATATCTAATAAAGAGGAAAAAAAAATTGGGGTAAGCTAGCTGCAAACTAAACTAGCTACTGAAACCTAATACATATATATTGTAAATCTATTAATTCTCTCATAAATGGTTATTTCTCAAAAACTGAAAATTAACTGCACATTCTTTTTCCAAGAGAAGTTATTTTTTTGTCAAGATTCAGCTTAGTGCCTTTTACCTAGAAGATGCAATATACATCTTTTAGACAGTAAAAGTAATATACATTAAATAAAAAACCATTCAAATGTAACTTATTTAAAAATAAATGTTCTTTTATTATAGGAAAGATCATATCCTCAAAATTGTCAAAAATCCCTCTTGAAAATTGGTTAAAACATTATAGTGGCAATGGCATACAACTAATAATAATAAAATTGCCCGAAAAGTATATCTGAATTCATGCATTGCCCAAAAGCATCTATCACTTTTGATAGGGTTTTAGGAAAAGTATCTAAAGTAATTTCACACTATGATGCACAAATTCTCAGCAAGTTTATAAATTGCCTCATAAGACAGTATAATGAAGAAGGAAACATAAACAGCTAAATCATCTATAAAACTGTGAAGCTGTTTTACTCACTTCTAACAATGTACAGGACTATTGTTTAGATGACAATTCTCAAATTAGCTGCCACTTTCTGGTCAATTGATTGTATGTGTTCTGAATGATACACGTTCTTTTTTTATTATGAATATTTGTTGCCTTATTTTTATATAAAAATTTAAAGTTCAAATCTATAAAGATTTAACAACTACTTTATTATTTATGTTGTATTGACAGAGCCCTACTAATGCATAACCTTAAAATATGATTCATTTTGTCTCAAATTATGTTAGCTACAGATAATATCTGTGTATGTGCCATACTAATAAATGAAGTCTACATATATTCTAAATAGCTGCTTGACATTCTCCATAAATGCTACTAGTAAGAAGTGGAAAATAAACACAATGGTTACACTACATATGAATTACCAAATCCATGCAGGGTTATGAATGACCATATTTTTGTGCTACAAATCAATTATATGATATTATTTTAAACCCCAGAGGAAAATTCAATGTAGCTTTCAAGAATATCTATCATAAAGCATTGTTATACTGGATCAAACAATAAATGTGTAAATATCAATGAAGTCCACAAAGTATAATGAAATAATATCCTGGTAAATATACATTGAAGTAACTGACTTATTATTTTACTCATAAAATTTATGTGAATTAACTAATTCCTAACCAAAATTTCTGCTAGAAAGGAAAGAAAATATCTCATATGAAGAATTTGAAATTCATAATCATTTACTTTTGGCAGTAAAATATTTAAAGTTTAGAAACACTATTTGCATTATAAATGATAAAATTAAGTTGTTTTATAAAACGAGAGTTTTTCTTTGCTTAATTAAAATATGTTTTTATTTTAAAAATAACTTTTTCTATGCTCCCTCTCTGTGTCGCAAATTATGGCCTCTTCTTATTTAATATAACACACACACACACACACACACACACACACACACACACACACTATAAAAATACAACCTAAGAAATATGTTCAATGTAGCCAGAATGCATGTTTCTAGAGCTGACCACCTGGTGTTGGATAACTAGTCAGGGTCTTCATTACTGAATAAGATTATTTTTCTCTCTAGAGTCATTAATTTCCTGTGTCTCTTCATCATATAGTGAGACCAATTTACTTTGGTGGTTTAAGGGGTACTCTCAATTTTTAGGTCATGTTTTGGCAACCATAGTATTCAAATTTCAAAGGTGTAGCTTCCCTATCATATCTAAAATATAAAAATATTGAATCAGACTTTCTGGCCATCTGCCTCCTACCATCTTTCCCCCAATCCTCTGTGATGTTCTCTGAATGAGCCTTAGGTGTAAGGATTATTTTGTATACATATAAAATGAGATGGGGTATCACGTGGTCATTTTTGCTCTGTATCTTGACAAGTTATGACTATTATTTGACAATGAGACCTGTAAATATAAAGATAAGTTTTAGAATGAAGTTATGAATAATACAGGTTGAGGAAACCTGTTATTAGTAAGTTCAGATATGTGACATTATATTTATTAAATTTTAAATGGTAATTTAAAGTATAATACAAGCTTAAATTAGTGAATACATTGTGCATTTACTTTTTAATTAGAAGTAGGATTGACATAAACTTGGTACTATTGTATCAATAACTATAAAAATACTCAGGAAATTTAAGTAAGAAGAAATATACTTTTGAAATTGATTATTAACTAGAGAAGTTCTCTGCTAGAATTTTTGGGGTGCTTATGTATACTATCATATCATCTGCACGTACTGATAACCTTATTTCTTGTTGAGAACTTGTATCCCTTTGATCTCTTTTTTGGTGTTTTATTATGTGAATAGTAAGTACTACATTGAATAGATATGGGGAGAGTGAGCATCCTTTCCTTATCCTCAATTATATTGAGATTGCTTTAAATATCTCTCCATTTAATATGATATTGGCTGTTGGTTTGCAGTAAACTGCTTTCATTATGTTTTGTTATGGACCTTAAGTAAGTTCCTGATCTCTCCAACAGTTTTAACATGAAGGGGTATTGCATTTTGTCAAATGTGTTTACTGCACATAAGGAGGTGATCATGTGATATTTTTTTCTTTGAGTATGTCTATCTATCTATCTATCTATCTATCTATCTATCTATCTATCTATCTAGATATATAGTGGATTTCTTTAATTGGTTTTCATATATCAAACCAACCTTGCACCCTCAGGATGAAGCCTATTTGATCATGGTTAATGATGGTTTTGATGTATTCTTGGATTTGGCTTGCAAAAACTTTATTGAGAATTTTTACATCAATATTCATAAGTGAGATTGCTCTGAAGTTCTTGTTTTTGGTTGGGTCTTTCTGTGGTTTTAGATATCAGAGGAATTGCAGCTTCATAGAATGAATTAGGTAGTGTTCTTTCTGTTTCTATTGTATGGAATAATTTGAAGAATATTGTTATCAGGTCTTTTTTGAAGGTCTGATAGAATTCTGCACTAAATCTATCTGAGCCTGAGAATTTTTTTGGTTGGGAGTTTTTAATAACTTCTTCTATTTCCTTATGGGATATGGGCATGTTTAGATAGTTTACCCACTCTTGATTTAAGTTTGGCATAGTTTATGCAAATCATTGGCCTTCTATTATACAAATAGTAAACAAGCTGAGAAAAAAATTAGGGAAACAACTCCCTTCAAATAAGTCACAAATAATATACAACATCTTGGGGGTAACTCTAACCAAACAAGTGAAAGACCTGTATGACAATAACTTCAAGACTCTCAAGAGAGAAACCTAAGATTTCAAAAAATGGAGAGATCGCCCATGTTCATGGATTGGCAGAATTAATGGCCATCCTACCAAAGGCAATCTACAGATTCAATGAAATTCCCATCAAAATCCAAACACAATTCTTCAAAGACTTGGAAAAAGCAATTCTGGAATTCATCTGTAAAGCAATAATAATAATAATAATAATAATAATAATAATAATAAAATAAAAATAAAACAGGATAGCAAAAACAATTTTTAACAATAAAAGAACAAGGGAATCATCATCTCTAACTTCAAGATATACTATAGAGCAATAGTGATTTAAAAAAAAAAAGTCCATGGTATTGGTACAGAGACAGACAGGTTGATCAATGAATAGAATTAAAGACCCAGAACTAAAAGTACACTCTTACACACACTTGGTCTTTGACAAAGAAGCCAAAAATATGCAATGGAAAAAAGAAACCACCTTCAATAAATAGTTCTGGTCTAACTGGCTATCTATATGTAGAAAAAGGAAAATAGACCCATATTTGTCACCTTGCACAAAGCTCAAGCCCATGAGGATATAGGACCTCAACATAAAACCAGATACACTGAATCTAGTAGAAGAGAATGTGGGAAAAAGCCTTGAACTCATTGGCACAAGGGAAAATTTCCTAAAGAGAACTCTAATGGTTCATGCTCTAAGATCAAGAATTGGTAAATGGGATCTCATGAAAATGGAAAGATTTTTAAGGCAAAGGACATAGTCAATAAGACAAATGGGCAACTTACATATTGGGGAAAATATCACTAACCCCACATCAGATACAGGGCTAATATCCATGATATATAAAGAACACAAGAAGCTAACCACTAAGAAACCAAACAACCCATTCAAAAATTGAAGTATAGAACTATACTGAGAGTTCACAATTCTCGAATGACTGAGAAGCACCTAAAGAAGTATTCAAAGATTTAGTGATTAGAGAAATGCAAATCAAAACATCCCTGAGATTCCACCTTCCACCAATCAGAATGGCTAAGATCAAAACCACAGGTGACTTTGCATGTTGGTGAGGTTGTGGAGAAAGAGGAATACTCCTCCATTGCTGGTAGGATAGCAAAATGGTTCAATCACTCTGGAAATCAATCTGGGGTTTCTCAGTATATTGGAAATAGATCTACCTGAAGAATCAGCAATACCACTCCTGGGAATATAACCAAGAGATAATCCACCATGCCACATGAGCACTTGTTCCACTAGGTGAGGAAACTCAGACTCAAAAGGACATATATAAGTAATAAGTGGATATTAGAAAAAAAAAAAAAAAAAAAAGACAATACCCAAGATAAAGTCCACTGAACTCAAAAAGTTCAACAAGCTGAAAGCTGAAGAGACCAAGTACGGATGACTCACTCCCACTTGGGAAGAGGAAGAAAGCACCCACAAGAAGGGAGGGAGGAATCTGGGAGGGAAAAAAGGATAGGGTCAGTGAGATAGAAAAATATAATCTGGTATTGGGTGGGGTAAAAAGATGGAAGCCCTGAAGGCCAGTAGAAAGAATGGAAAAAGAGAACCTTGAGTGGTAGGAGGTTTGGGAGACCCTCCAGAATGTACAAGAGACATGGGAAGTAAGAGATTCTCAGGACTTTAAGAGAAGGACCCTGGGTAAAATGCCCTTTATTGGAGAGAGGGAACTTACAGAGCTTACCTCCCGCAGAAAGACAGGGCATCATGTAAGGAGTGAGGTTGTCATCCCACAGTCGAAACTCTGACCCATAATTGTTCCTGTCTGAAAGAACTTCAGGGTGGAAATGGAGAATTGCCTGAGAAAAAGAAGGTCTAGGGACAGGCCTAAAGAGGGCTCCAGCTCAAGGGGATGTCCCAAGGCCTGACACTATCACTAAAGCTATGGGGCACTCACAACAAAGTTCCTATGAAGATAGCCCTCCAAAAGACTCAACACGCAGCTGAAAGAGTAAGATGCACCCAAACAAAGAACAGAAGCTTCTGACACCAGGAGCTGAATTAGGGAAAAAGCTGAGGAAGAGTGTGACCCGGTAGGAGGACCAGCAGTCTCAATTAACCTGGACCCCTGAGATCTCTCAGACACTGTATCACCAACCAGGATGCATATATCAGTGGATATGAGGCCCCAACACATATGCAGCAGAGGATTACAGGGTCTAGGTTTAGTCTGAGAAGATGCATCTAACCCTCAAGAGATTGTAGGCCCCAGGGAATTTAGAGGTCTGGTGAGGTGGTAGTAGAGGGCATCCTCGTATAGACAGAGGTGGGGGGCTGACTGCGAAGGGAATAAAATCTGGAGTGCAAAATAAATAAATAAATAAAAAGTTTACTACATAAACTTATAATACATTGTTTTTTCTTGCTTTTGGTAGTAAGTAAAGTAGTGCAAGTATTCTCTACACAACCATATCTGAAAAGGCAAATTTTCTGATATCTTCAATATTTCATGTCTTTAATTTCTATACTCAGTTCACTGAAACAAATAAATTTGTTTTTATTTTGGTTTTAAAATTTTGCCTTTTGGCGATCATTTTAAAGGGTTTATTTCTTAAGTATTCATCTTCTCTGGAAGCTTTTCCATAACTTCTGAAATTATACATTGAAATAATTTGACACAAAAGAATTTACCAATGAAATTTCTGTCATAGTCCTGGACTCTCATCTTAGATAAGCTACAATGTCATTAACAGTCATCCTTTAGTCATTACATTGTGTGACTCTTGCTAAAAATCTTGTTGAAAAATAAGGGAGATATTACAGTTAGAACAATTATGTATTGTTCATTGAAGTATAGTGTAGGATACTTTAATGACACAGCTACCCAATTAAAAATATTACTGTGTAGTAGAAAATCAGGTTGATTTAAGTTTTTCATTAGGTAACCAGGAATTAGAAGGTAAGAATTGCTAGAAGTCATAAAACTCTGTTATAAGACAATCTCTTTTTCTATTTCTCCTGGCTACTAATACAAATTGACCTTCAGAAATAATTGCCAAGCCTATAATATACCTCATCCCATCAGGAGAAGACTGATATACTACACATGAGCCGATTGGGAATAACTCCAAACTAAGCCCAGTCCCATTATCTGTGCCCCACCTCAATAAATACTAGTACACAAGCTTCTGAAGGAATACAATATACTGCCCTTAGAATAATTTGCATAGTATAGTACAAAGAAATATAATTTAGTAATAAGAACTTAAATATTGTCTTTCACTCTGAAAAACATGAAGCAAAACATGTACTGACACAAGGAAGACACAAAAGTATGTCATGAGCCCACTTAGATATAAGAAATAAAACTAGATACCATCTCAGGCTAGAGAGATGGCCCTAAGTAAGAGTGTTTGGTGCTTTGGAGGGGTACTGAGTGAGGTTCATACCACATTCATGGTGCTTTATTGCCATGCAAACTCTATTTCCTGAAGGATCCAATACACTTTTCTTACCTACACAGCACTAGGTGTGTGCATAGTACACAGACATGAATGTAGGCAAAACACTCATTTGAAGAAAATAAATTTTCAAAAAATAATAACACTGATAACAACAATAATAACAAATATTAAAGAACACACATCATGTTAATTGAGACTTGATAGGAGGTTAAGACCGAAGAGAATTTGTCTCTAGAGAGGAAAATGTTTATCAGTGTACTACAAGTTGCAAAATGGTAGGCAAATGGGTTCTAGAGTCTAGCAAAATGATCACAAATAACCATCTATTATTATATATGTCACAAACTGAGAGAATTTTAAACTTTTAATCATGAACACTGGCTTACTTACTTTTCTATTGATGTGATAACATACTGTTACCAAGGATACTTACAAAAGAAAGCATTTAATTGTGTTTCTAGTTCCAGACTTCGAGTCCATGATGTAAGAGCAAAGACTGAACAGCTGAGAGCACACCTTTCAAACCTCAAGCAAGAAGCTCAGAGCACACTGGGAATGGCAAGAATCCTTTGATTAGGAAAATCATGAAGGAGATCTGCTCCTCTGCTTACATTAAGCAGGATCAGAGTTTTGCAAGAACTTTAAAGTCAGCATATATGGTTCTGTAACTGATTCATACTAATTAATCTATTGATTGCTCTAGATGCAATTGGCTCTAATTCTGCAACAACTTCTGTAGTTTCTCTGTGACTTATTGATAGAATGCGTCTACACACTTTTCTAGAAGATAATTTGTGGGGGCTTCAAAAGCCCTCTTCAGTGGTGTTAATAATTTAGTACCTCCTTATCCAAATGAACCTGATGAACCATTCAATGTGTAGGTTCTTGTCCTATGGTGGTATCCCTCTTTCTAAGGATAAGTTGACAGGCTTCTTGCTATAATATGCAAAAAGTCTCAACAATTGCAATCACATTATTTTTATACATTTTGTCTATAGGTTTAGACTTGCTACTAGTATTCAACAAACTATACGTTTTTCTTATATCCCTCTGTTCTATGTGTTGCTTGTTCTCATTGTAAACCTGGAAAAGAAAAATCAGTAACAATTCTAAAGACTATATGCTTGATTTTCTTGAAAATGTCTCACAAATAAACTAAATTTTTCAATTTAGCCTTATACAGAATTTAAGGACAAGAACCAAGTATAGCCACAACCCTGGCAGTAATTAAATATAATGACCTCTAGTCAACCTTCAATAGAGTAATTATTCTCCTTTGAAACCTAATTAGCTGGGTCTCTTTGTTCTGTTCTTCTCTGTGAATTCTGGTCTTCAAAACAGGAGAACATTCTAGAAACTTTATAGACTAAAACTCCAGTTCTTTCATATCATCCTTATAAACCTTATTGTTATACCTATGGACTACATGGTCAGATTCACAAGAGTAGGCCACTCCTCAGTAGTTATTCTCTGAATAACTTAGTTACCTCATTGCTATGACAAAATGCCATACTAAATCATGTTAGGGAAGGAAGGGTTAATTGTGGCTGGGTATGGAGGTGAAGTATATCATAGAAGGTAGGAGTGATAACAAGACAGGTTCTATCTGTTGTTGAAGAAACATGAGGCCAATTGCCACATAGGATCGAGAGTCATAGAGCAGGTAGCGATGAATGTTGGGACTCAGCCTGCTTCTCTATTTCTTCCTTTTTTCCCCACCAAACTCCAGCACAAAATATGGCAACTTAATGGAAGGGGCAAAATTTTCATTTCAGTTAAACAAATTTAACAAAACCGCTAGATACAACTAGGCATGTGTCTTTGTTCAAACCAAATCCTGTCAAACTGACAATGCAGACTAATTGGTATATGATTAGTCAGTCTATTTTGTAAATGTTTTTGGATAAAAAGAGTAATAGTCCAATTTGGATAATTTGATCTTTCTCTTATGTTGTTTTCTGAAATTAATTTGAAGATGAGTAACTACATACAATATCATATGTCAATCATTCATGCTCAGAAAATGTACAGGACAATTACCTTGTATGTTTTTAAGTTTTGTTGGTGATAACATATACATTAAAAGTAATAATTTATTCCTTATAATTTAACTTTGCTCATTTATTCTTTATCATCTATGTATCTATGTATCTATTTGTCTATCTATTATCTATCTATCTATCTATCTATCTATCTATCTATCTATCTATCTATCTATAACCATCATCATCTCCTTATCTATTCTCTCATGTGTTAACTTTCTAAAGCTCCCCTCCCAGGCCCATCCACACCTCTCCTCTCAGATCCATTTCTCTGTTTTCCTACAGAAAAGAGCAGACCTACTGGTGATATCAACCAAATTTAGCAAACAAGATGCAATAAGCCTCGGAATGTGCCTTCATATCAAGGCTGAATGAGGCAACCTAGGAAGAGATAAAAAGGCCTCACAAGCAGGCAAAAGAGTCATAGAAAACATGGCATCTGATATTAGGAGTTCAACAAAAACCTAAATAAAAATGCCAAAGAAATACAGCATGAATGCAGAGGGCCTGGAGGAGACCCACGAAGTCTTCAGGGTTACCATTTCAATCTCTGAGAGCCACTATGAGCCCTGCTTAGTTGACTCAGGGGGCTAGGTTTTCCATGCCTCTGGCTCCTGCAATACTTGCTCCCATCTTCTGAGGAGTTACCTAAGGACTGTCTAATGTTTGGCTCTGTGTCTTTGTGCCTGCTCCCATTAACTCCTGGGCAAGCCGATGTGATGAGTGATGATGACTGGGCTTGGCACTAATCCTATGAGTACCACAGAATGTTATTAGGAATGTTTTCATTGACTTTTGTTGATGTTGTGGTGGTGGTTGGGGTTATGGTTGTGATTATTGTTTATCAGTTGAGTTTGGTTCTATCTACATTTGTGAGCTATCTATATTCTTTACCCTGGCTATCAAGGCAGCATCAGGCAGAGGCTTCCTATTGTGGTATAAGGATCAGTTTAGACAAGTCATGGGTTGGTTACTCCTATAAACTCTAAGCCATCATTGTCTCAGAGCATCATGCTGGCAGGGTAGGTTGTAGGTCATAGATTTTGTGGCTGCTGTTCTTAGCTACCAACTGGAAATATAGCCTGACTACAAAACATGGCTGGTTCAGGCTCCCTGTGCTTCATTACTAGGAGTATTCACCACAGTTACCCTCACATGTTCCAGGAAGGTTCTACTGCATGATGCATATTACCCCAGAAATGCCCAACTACTTGTTTTCTCTTCTCATACTGTATTCCTCCATCTCTCTGCCACCCACCTGATCCTTCCTGATCCTATCTTCACTCACTCCGAATCTACCTTCAAAATCTATTTAATTTCTCCTTCTAGAGAGGTCCATATATTCAGACTAGACCTCTCCTCTTTAACTCCTCAGTATCTGTGGATTTCAGTGTGATTAATTTTTATTATTTATTTTATGATGAAGTGTGCACATAACTACTGTTTCTATCCCTTCATCGGTCCCTAAGCTAAAAGTCCACCATGGGATAGCATTTTCAATGTGCCTCCTCATGAGTCTTGATCATCATAGTAAAACTTTTATTGGTAAGTTTGTTTCAATCCTCTGCAACAGTTACTCTGAACAAATACAGCCTCTGAAAATGTACAGGAAACTAGTTACAGCAGAGGTCTACTCCAGTGTGCTTTCTAGTTCATTTAATGTGTATTTTTATATGTCATTTTAAGGTTAAAGAAACACTATGTGTTTCCTCTGAATAAACTTGTTAACAGGAAGATACAGTGGAATCTTGGTACTTACTGTTTTATCAAGCACTAAAAACACATTGTAAAATGTTTCTTCCTGCTCGTGATTAATAGCACAGAATGTAGGTCCATTGAAACCTAGATTTATTCTTCCCTTTAAAACATCATGGCAAAGTAATTACATGCCTTGTAATCCCCAAAGTCCTCTTTGGAATGAAGAAGATGGTGGTTTGCAGAGTTTTCATAGGATTGGTTAAGAAAGCATGGAAATGAACTGTGTATGGTGCTTTCATATAGTACACTATTCCTAGTGGTGCTGTAGATTTCTTATAGCATCATCAGGACCATAGGAATTATTTCCAATAGACAAAGTGATATTGAAAATAACTGTGACTGGTTTTCACTACAAGATGTGTATACAGAGAAACCAGCTAAATAGAAAAGAGAAAGAGTACAGTGTTTCAAGTGCTAATGCTTCATATCTATGCAAGGTCTGTGGAACAAATCAAGTCATAGGGAGAAATGAACTTGAAATTCAATGTAGTAAATACCAGCATTCATTTCACTGGCAGAATTTTGTATTTATCAAAACTATGTAATTAAAAATATCATCAAATACCTTGCAATTTTTCAAGTAGAAAAGTGCAAATTTACTTGATAAAGAATCATAAGTTTTAAAAACCAGGCATTGTCATGGTTTGCTACAAGAAAATGCTGTATACTTTTGTTAGGTGGTATAATTGTATATAGGCATAATTTCAATAATGAAATTTCAGTGTAGTTTCTAAATCTCTGCTCTTTTAAACACATAATAAATGAAAACATCACTTCAGAAAGGAATAAGCAAAGAAACCCTTTATTCATGCTATACTATTTCTTAAAACAGTTTCCTATTTCTCTATAAACAGTCAGTAAATGCTTCATTCAAATGCCTAGACTTAAACTGCATTATTACTTTTAGAAACCTGTTTGTATTCTAATGAGAAAAAGGAATGGTGTAGATTTATGTAGGTAAGATAGTAAGTTGGAGCAGAAAGAATTTTGCAGAGAGGAAACTGCAGCAATCAGAATATATTACATGAAAAATTTATTTTAAAAATTGTCGTCTATGATCCATTCTTTTTGTACTACCATTTTTTAAAAAAAATTAAATAAAAGGCTTGACACATTACATTGAGGAAAATATTTTTCTGAGATATTTTAAACTGGCATTATATTCCCATTCTCACTAGTGAAAGAAGACTTTGATTATATATCTGATGATAGGTTATAAGGTAGCCTCAGAAAGAAGTCCTTATAGAAGTCCACAATAAGGTCCCACCTTCATTTCACAGAAGGTATACTTTCTCTTACTGATGCACTGACTTCTGACCAACATCAATTAAGCATATACCATGGGTGCATTGAAAGAGAAATGCCTCCCAGAGGCTCATGTACTTGCATTCTGAGTTTCCCAGTTGGTGGTATTGCTTAGGAATTTTACAGGACTTTGAAGATATAGAGATTTGCTAGAGAAACCTTGTCACTGGGGATTGACTTTCAGGATTGATGCTCTTAACCCAAGTACTGAATGGTTTTGCCTCAACTTGACACAAGCTAGATTGATCACAGAGAAAGGAGCCTCAGTTGAGAAGTGTCTGCATGAGATCCTGATTTAGGGCATTTTCTCAATTAACTGTCAATGAAGGAAAGCCTAGACCATTGTGGGTGGTGCCACTCCTGGACTTCTAGGCCTGTTTTCTATAAGAAAGCAGGCTATCACTAACAGTGTCAGGGATTGCTGCTTGCCTCTGGGATGATTTCAAGTTGTACCTGTTATTGGTTGGTCATTCCTTCAGTCTCTGCTCCATCTTTTTCCCTAAAATTTTTTGAGACAGGACAAATTTTATGTTGAAAGTTTTGTAATATCCTTATCTATTTACTGGTGGCCCTGTCTTGCTGCCTCTTCAAGTCCCATATCTCTACTGCTGAAGTCACTTCCAAAGACTCCTGGGAGCTTCCTCCACTCTGAATCTCTGGCAGGTTCTAGAGATCACAACCCCTGCCAGCTACAGATCTCCATTCACTCTCCTAGCCCCCTGGACCTCTCTTCTACCTCCCTACACACTACATCCTATACCCCCATTCCCCTCCCCATGCCCTCTCCCACTCAGTTCTCTCCCTCCCTCTGCCTCCTATGACTATATAATTCCCTTTTCTAAGTGAGATTCAAGCATCCACTTCGGGTCATTCTTTCTTGTTTGGTTTCTTTCGGTATCCAGTAGATTATTGGTAATATCTACTTATAAGTGAGAGCATATCATGCATGTCCTCTTGGGTCTGAGTTACCTCACTCAGAATGATATTTTCTAGTTCCATCCATTTGTTTGCAAAATTCATAATGTCCTTGCCTTTAACAGCTGAATAGTATTCCATTGTGTAAATAACCACATTTTCTGTATCCATTCTTCTATTGAAGGGCATCTGGGTTGTTTCCAGAATCTAGAGATTACAAATAAAGCTGCTATGAACATAGTGGAACACATGTCCGATCTTATGCTTGCAGATAGGAGCCTAGCATGACTATCACTGAGATGCTCCTCCCATCAACACACTGAAACAGATGCAGATACACAGGCAAACATTGAACAGAGTTAGAGGACTCTTATGGAGGAATTGTGGAAATGCTGGAAGGCCTAAAGGGAATAAGAATACCACAGGAAGACCACCAGAATCAACTAGCCTAGGACCCTTGGGGCCTCTCACAGACTGAACCACACGAACCAAAGAGCATACACAGGCTGAGCATATCACCCCCCGCACACACACACACACACACACACACACACACACACACACACACACACACAAATATGTAGCAGATGTGCAGCTAGGTCTTCATGTGGGTCCCTCAGCAACTGGAAAAGGGGCTATCACTAAAGCTGTTGCCTCTCTCTGGAGTATTATCCCCTGGTTGGGCTGCATTGTCAGGCCTCTGGGGGAGAAGATACACCCAGCCTTGCACAAACATGGTCTGCCAGGGTTAGGGTATATGGGGTGGGGGGGCTCTGCCCTCTGAAAGGAGAAGAGAAAGGGGATGAAGAATGGGAATGGATTATGTGACAGGGTACAGTGACCCTGCTATAAAGTTAATTAATTAATTAATTAATTAATGAAAATTAATAAAAATTTTAAAAGCAGGCTGAGCAAGCCAGGGGAAGTAGGCCAGTAAGCAGCACCCTCCTTGGCCTCTGCATCAGCTTCTGTCGCCAGGTTCCTGTCCTGACCTCTTCCAATGACAGACTGAGATCTGGAAGTACATGCCAAATAAACCCTTTCCTTCCTAACTTGCTTTTTGGTTATGGCATTTTACCACAGTAGTAGAAACCCTGACTAAGGTACCTTACTTGTTGTTTCCATCTCTCTGCTTATATCTATGGATAAAAACCATCATCCAGCTTCTTGTTCCTACTTGCATGAACTGACCATGAATGACTTATTCTCTCTAGATTAACCACAAGCCAAAACAAACAAACAAAAAAATGTTGTCTTTATGTTATGTATGTGTCCTTTTGGGTACAGAAATTGAAAAGTAGCAGAAACAAACATCTCAAATTGATGATGAAGCCTGGCCATCATTTATGCAGCCTTATTCTTGCTTAGACCTATTACAATGAAGAGATTCTAGGCTGTCTTGCTATTTCAGAGGTACAAGACCTAAGTGCATAAGTGGCACAGAGGATGTGTTTAAGTGTCACAATTGTTTCTGAATAACAATAAGCACCCTTTATCACAAACATATTTTGTAGCTCAAAACCAGGTTGGTTTAGTGCTTTTGCTAGCTATATTTCACCTAGGTCATTCATAGGATATGGAATAAATACAGTCATGCTTTGAATCCAAAGAGTCCTCTAGAGGCTCACAATTCAGTGCTCAGTTCTCAGATATTGTGAGTTTGAGGGCAGCAAAAGCTTTAGAAAGTCCTGGACAGATATAAGTGGCATGGGGCTGTGCATGTTATATACTACCCCTGAGTCCACCTTGCTTTTGTTGCTCCTGGTAAGTATGGATATAGATAAGCTTCCCATTTCTATTCCTGACACTACATCTCTAGCAGCATAAGAAGGTGGATTTACTTTGGGTTTGTGAACACTCCATTTAGTTGTTGCAGTTGCATACTTTGGCCACAGTGACACAAAAGAAGTATACAAATAATAACTCCTGACTTCTTTCTTTCTTTCTTTCTTTCTTTCTTTCTTTCTTTCTTTCTTTCTTTCTTTCTTTCTTCCTTCCTTCCTTTCTTCCTTTCTTCCTTTCTTCCTTTCTTATTTCAAATTACAGATTCTTTCATCAGTGTAATAAACTCCCAAAACAAATCAACATGTTTTCATGCATTCAGAGGAGAAATATTTTCCTGGTTATGTGGAAAGTTGTACTGATGTCTCCCTGAAAGACTGAACCTCCCTCAGTTTGCTGTAGTTCACATTCCCTTGGTATAACTTACATTGTTCATTGAGAATCAGCTTGTTTCAAGGCTCTGAGTTATTCTTCTGGTCCCAGCTGATATCTGGATTGAATATCAATCTGGATTGAATATCTGATATCTGATGTGCTAAGCACATCACATACAGTGCTGCTCTAGTACCTCTTTCTCCAATAAATAGGAAGAGAGGAATCAAGCTGGGATGTTTCTTGGATCTAGTGGAGCATATATATGGCACAGGCCTACCTACAGAGGAGAAAAGGGAACAAAAGGAAGATAAAAACTGACCCACTTCTGCAACCTGGTTGTTTAGATGTCCAAAGTCATGAATCTCATATTCTAAGAGATTAACTATTTTAACATATCAATCAGAAGCACTTCATAATTATTGTCAATAAGTTGCAACTGAGTTTAAAAATAAAAGTGGAATTTGACCTGTCTGAGTTAACTGCAGAATCATTGACAGTACATTAAGAATGAAACTTTTGCCAGAAGAAAGTGAAAAATAAAAGAGTTGAATTAAGTCCAGAGTATCCAGATGTGGGGCAGTGGACTCTGGCACAAGACAGAAGAATTTGTAAAGTTGTAGCAAGGTTCAAAGCCATGAGTGTGAATAAGCCCCCAACCAGATTCATGCTCTGGAACATGTGGTGATGACACCCCACTAAGAGAACCATGACAACATGTTACATAGCATACAGCTTAGATCTTTCCATGCTAATGAGGTATCTAAGGACCCTGAGTCTTTAGCCAAAAGAATATCTCTTTCTAGTCATGCTTGCTGCAAAG
The DNA here is from genome assembly GCA_902729485.2 of Mus minutoides. Taxonomy (NCBI): domain Eukaryota; kingdom Metazoa; phylum Chordata; class Mammalia; order Rodentia; family Muridae; genus Mus; species Mus minutoides. The sequence goes on from LR751284.1 coordinate 96,255, forward strand.
TAGTTAATCTCTGCTTCACCCCAAGTATCTTGTATGCATCCTTATCCACCATGAAAATCACAGTTTAGACAATCAAGACTGTCTCCTCATCAAGGATCACCATAGGGGAAGGCCTACGAGCCTAAGTCTCCTGTAGAAGATCTTCTGCCAGCCCATTTGCACCCATGTAACTCACTTGGACCAGCATCTGGGTGCACAGGAGAATGGGAACAAGTGGCCCTGAGTTTCACCTCCTGAAGCAAAAACGCATACCATAACAGTGTTTATATGTATGCCTGTAAGTACCCATACACTTATGAGATCCTCATGTGTACTTATGGATGTCATACGACAGATTTCAGGAGTCAGTTATATTCAGACATTATCAAAAACAAAATTGTCTACTTGATAATGGCAATCAAGTATGCCCAATCATCTATCTATGGCACATACAGCAGGTTAGCTATGTATGAATGCAACCTAAAACAAAATTGTGAGCATTCTTAAAACATCATAAATATTTTAATAATTATTTTTATAACTCAATTGCACATGTCTAAAGCACAACCTCTGTAGATAAAAATGTTTTGTCCAAATGTCAAAAGGTTCATCATGGCTCACAGCTACTTTGTGCTAGTATTGACATGAGTAGATCTGGTTAAAGATGCATATCTTGAAGGGAGGTTAGGAGAGAAAACTTAGCTATGCAAATCTGTGAGCAATGATTAGTGAAAATATCAAAGTAATTTACTCTTTGGATGTAGTTCTAAACTTGTGGTGTACATAGATGAATATTAATTAAAAGAAAATAACTGGACAAACAACTGCTGCATTCTATGGTGATGATTATTCTTTATGTTTTCAACAGCTTAGTTGCCCGGACTTCTCCTAGGGTTGATGACTTGTATGCTTTCCCTTTTTAGTGTTATCATGGTTATTGGAATCAACCTTGTTATACAGAAAAAAGATAAATCATGTTTCTGAAACCACAGAAGATTAACATGAAGATGGAAAAGAAATTAGTGATTTCAATTTTTATGTAACAACTTTCTAATATTATATAAAGCCCTAATGCGCATATGTAAAACATTATATTCAGAGTTAACAAAATTTAAAGAAATAGTTTGATGTTAATCTTGGTTGTCATCTTCGCTGGCACTAGAATCAACGAGTCTTTGGCATTCCTCTGAATGATTTTCTTGATCAGATTATTGGAGGAGTGAAGACACACTCTTGATTCAGGTAGTAAGTTCTCATGGTAACACGGAAAAAATAGGACACAGAAAAAATGAAATTTTATTTTTCTTACTTGTCTTCACATTTGCTAACATATTCAGCTTTAGCGTTGTTGTTATAGCATTTCTTCCCTGATATCAAAATCTACTACTTCTGTTTTCCACTGTAGTTTGAAGTCCAGCAGCTTTGCTAAGAATTAAACCTAGGACTCCATGTTTGCTAGTCAAGAAATCAGCCAAATGATCTACCTTTCCAGACCGAAGCAATAATTTTTAAAGAAATTTATAACTATCATTCAAAGCAAAAATGAACACTTCAAGAAAAAGTTAGGTAGTATTTTCAGAAGAAAAATTACTTCAAAATATGTTATAGGCGTACTCAACCGTATAAAACATAATCATTAATATAGGCTGCCAGCAATCCAAAATGATTTTCAGAGAAAAAGGCATCATGTTCCTCTTAACACTTCCTGTTAAATAATGGCAATGACCTCCTCAGGGTTTGCATTTAATGTATACTGACAGCACTCTGAATTTTATAGGTTGTTTTTGAGCATAGAACTATGTAACTTAGTTTTATTGTTTTAAATATCCCATGGCAATCAATACTTTTGTGATACAATTTCAACTATTTTCACACAGAATGTCAATATTTTATGATTCAATAGTAAAGATGAAACAAATACTTAAATATATATCATCTTTATGACATTTCTGACAACAATGTGAAATCATATCAATATAAGAAATAATGGGAATGTGCAGCATAACACTATTAGTTAACCAGAAATCTACATCCCGGCTGGCTTTACTAAAATTTGGCAACATAAACACCTAGTGGCAGAATTCTTACAATGTTATACCATGTCTGACATATCATGACAGTAAGATAAAACTAGAAGAAAAACAAACAAACAAACCCTCACAGAAAGATAGGTATCCTAATCATTCAAGTGCAAAACCGTATGATGGGTGAAATATTGGTCCCTGTATTGCAATGTTCAATAAAAGTTAATAGAGATTCCATGGTTTCTACCAAGCATTCCTCTTAACTCAGTATTCACCCACAATGATAAAAAACACTGGATTGGTCTTTAATGGGTCATAATGTTGTAGAGCATCAAGCTTTGTAAAAGGCAATCAAATCTACCAACATAGCATCCTATTTGACTGGAGTGTCTAGAGTAGCTGGTCAGAGAGTAAGCAATGAAGTAAGAAGTGTTAGGGAAGGAATGAACACTTTTTAGTAAAGTCAAAGTGTGATTTCATAAATATTACTTGGAAAAGTATTAAATATAAAATAATTGTGCATCTGTCTAGTGACATTGATTTTGCATACACTGAATGACAGATGAGTTAAGAAAAGGCACACAAAATTCAAATGGATGCTTACTACTTAGTTATGTAACAAATCAAGGCTTGGCAAGAGAACTAGACACCAAGATGAAGTTGGTGACTAAAAGCAAATTAGATATCTACCATTTTATAGTGTTATATACTTTCTATCAGAAGCCTGTGCAAATACACAAAGGAATACAAATTTGACATTGTTACATAATCAAAAGAGAAAATGATCCAGAAAATATATTTCACTATTAATCTCAATGGCAACTCCACAAATGTTGACTTTGTTTGTTTACATGTATGTCTATGCACACGTGTGTGTCATTAATTTGCTTCATATAATTTCTCTGCTGGGGTTCATTTCTAGGGCCAAAACACATTTTTTGAATCATAGACATAACCCCTTGCCTTTGCATTCTTTAACCTCTATTAATTTGTTATATAGCCAACACCACTCACTGTAGAAACGAATTAATAAACAGTTTTCACAGATGTGGCCAATGTGAAACTCCAATCAGAGGAAAAAACAGTCATGAACATAACATTATCAAATGGGGGGGGGTCTCTAAACTTCCTGTTCACAACACTGGAGGGAGAAGAGTATAGCTTAGGTTGCCATTTTCTCCTTTAGCCTTCTTAAATCTTTGAGAATGGATGTGTTCTGCCCATTGTTTTTCTTGAGGATATAAGAGAATGACAGAGCCCTCTAATGAAACTCTCCAGTGTTACTTAACTCAACCTTCAGATACATGCAATTTCTCTATTGCTCAGGTCCAACACCATGGAGAAATACGCTTCTTATTCAACTAATTGTTTTTAGTACACCTTTTTACCATTTATTTATTTATTTATTTATTTATTTATTTAATTTAGTCACTGAGCTCCATTACCTGATGCGCCATTGCCCACTGTCCTCCATTTGACACTTTTTTTTTTTTTTTTTTTTTNTACTGCATACTGTTGATTAAACAAGTAGGTGACAATAAGATTAACTGGATGAGAGTGTTGAGAGTTAGGGGAATGTTCCTAAGACATTTTCATCAGCTTGTCAGCTATGGCAGTATATCTCCAAGGTTAGCGGTGGGGACTAGAATCTTGGATTAATAATCATATTTCTAATCTTGGGAAGAGAACCCAAACAACAGAACCCAAAGAACAGATCCTTTTAAATTGGTAGTTCCCATGCCATACATGAATTTTTGACAAGAGTTAACATCTAGCACTTGTAGGGACTTGATCCAATCTTTAATAGAACAGTCTTAATGGTTCTTGATGTCTGGCAGTGCCTAAGGCATTACTTTCTATGATTTTCAAGTGTCATTTAATTTCTCTGTGGTGATTATTCATTTAAACTTGGTAGTCCTTGAAATGCAATGTTTGTTCATTGCAGTTCAGGCATAGACTGTTGATAATTTCAGAATGGCAGAAAACAAAAGCATAAATATGCAAATATAATTTTAAAAGGTCGTCAGAGAAGAAATCTGCAACTGAGGTATGTTAGGAGCAAGATAGTCTATTGCAGAAGAGCATCACCAAATCATTATCCGTGTGTGTGTGTGTGTGTGTGTGTGTGTGTGTGTGTGTGTGTTATTTAGAGATATGAGGATGTGTTTGGTGGTAGTAAAGGGAAGGGGGAGATGATATACTGTGAACTCAAAAAATAATTTTGAAAAGCAATTAGATATGGGTCTGTGTTTTGCCTTACTGCTGGGGTGTCATAATGCAGCCAATATACCACTTGGAGAGGCAAATTGCAGAGGCTCTAGGCTGTGTTTATTCCTTGCATCTGGTTTCTGGGGTGCCAGAGCATCCCAGCCTATGTTTCTCCTGGTGGAGGAGAAAAGGCTAGAGATGGGATGGAGGCTGCCATTCTCAAACTTCTGTTTACCCAAACATTGCTGGTGCAGAGGGACTGGAAATAGGCCCTCTACTTCTGTCCTAGGTGCTGCTGTGCTCTTAGGTTTCTCTCAAGGTGGTCGTTAATGAAAGAGATTATCCTTGCTCATGAAAACTGCCTTATTCATGGTAGATGAAGATACATATGACATACTCAGGGTGAACCAGAGATTAAACACCTTTTGCTGGAAGAGATAACTAGGAACAGATGTTGATTTGCTAAACACTCAAGGTTTCTAGATATCTCACTACCATGGAGAACACTTGGCTGTATGCTACATGACCAGTTGTCATGGTCCTCTTAGTTGGGTATCATGGTCATGTGCTCCAGGAGAGTAATCTGGTCTGGCGCAAGTATGAACTCCTACAATTCTCAGTTATGAGCTTTTTTGGGTTCTGAATTTTACCATAAACTTACCAGTTCTTCTGTCTGGTAGAACAGTCCATTGCCCCACACACATGCACGGACAACTTAAGACTATAGATATTAAACCACTTGGTAACTTTCTATTATTATTTACTTTTAAAAAAATATTATTTATTTATTTTTTTTATATGTAAGTACGCTGTAGCTGTCTTTAGACACTCCAGAAGAGGGCATCAGATTTTGTTACGAATGGTTGTGAGCCACCATGTGGTTGCTGGGATTTGAACTCAGGACCTTTGGGAGAGCAGTCAGCACTCTTAACCACTGAGCCATCTCACCAGTCCCTCTGTTATTATTTCAACTTGGCCAACTATGTATTCCTCATAAAGTATATGATTGCAATAGAAAAATATAAGCTTTATTAGCCCTCTCATATATGAGAGTTTCTTCTAAAAATTAGACAGAATGGTATAATATCTCTCTTCAACCTTAATTTTTTGTTATGCCTTGTAGTCCTGTCACAGAACATATTGTAAAGGACATATAAGGAATGAATATATCAATATTTTATGGGCTAGAGAACTTAGAGATGGATACCTTAAGATCCACTTGAAACTATCATTATGTATAAATATAGTTAATTCTAGATGGCTATTAAAATGTGGTTGGACATAAGGGAGTGATTTAATAGAAAGACACTGAAACTCTATCATATAGAATAGAGTCCTGGTATGTGGGGCTCTTCTAAAAAGATAAGAAGGGAGAGACTGATATTATTAGGGTCTATGGTTGAGAGTGAAAGAGGTTTTAGATTTCTTGTTTATATGACCCTCATTTGAGGATAAGTGTTGTTACTATGGACTGTTTCTTAGGGGAAATAAGAGTATAAAATTTAGCAGAGGAAGGTAGATGACTCTACAGTAATGTTTGTAATGCCCACAGTTCAGAGTGAATAACACTCTGAGCTAATTTTCACTATGACCATATTAATTAATAAAGACTGGCTAAATAAAACAAAACACACATGTTAAAACAAAATCAACCATACATCCAATTGCAGAATATTTCAAACTCAATTACTTAACTCATTTGAATTGATTTTATTTACATTGTTTGATAAAATATAGACATCTGCACTCTCACAGAGACTTGGTGGGACTCACATGGAAAGAAGAAGTAACAGGTACTAATTTATTTTTTAGTAGAAATATCACAGGTGTTTTAGGTTTACCATGCTGTAGAATAAAGCAAGTGTTTTCATGTGTAGTAAAATAACAATAATGAACGAAAACACTCTTAGCTGTTGAAAACAAGTATAACCACATTTCTATTTATTTTGCAAAAGAATCTAAACCATACTGAGTTTATGTGAAGGCTAATTCATGAAGCTTTAGAGACCACTATTATGTTATAAATAGAAAAAGTATGGGAAAAGAGGCACTATAAATTATGGGTGCATGGTTGATGGGTATGGTCAGAGGAATATAAATGCAAAGTATTTGAGGGTACAGGCTCAAGAAGCAAGAAAAAAATATTTCAGCATTAACATCAATAAACAATGTTGTATGAAAGATGATTTAATGTTTATATAATACATAATATAAGCATTAAGTTCCTGTCAGTTTCAAAGAATCGACACAGGATATAGTCTTTAGTGATTATGGTTCCTATAAAGACAGACCAGCAACTCCAGGAAGACAGTTCTAAATATAAACCCTGTATCATTAAAAGGAGAAGTCCTGTAGCTATCTTCCTGAGGCATTCTAGCCTCGGGGCTATTTGCAAATATGTTTCACAACTGACTTCTGACTTATTAAGAAAGGTTTGACTCTTCAAATATTATTTATGTGTAAATTCCAAGTTACTATATATAATTTGGTTCTATGTTTCTAAACTAGTTGTCTTTCTCAAACAATTTATAAAAATTATAAGCATGTAAACTTTTTTTTTTTTTTTTTCTAATTTAAGATACCATGTTAGGGAGCACAGCATCTAATCTCATAGGATTACTACTCAAAGAAACAGAGAAGCAGAGTGGATTGTCAAGCAGACAGCATGTTGTTCTGTTGTCACACTCCCCCTCTACCTGGATCACTTTTATTTTTAACTTTCTCTAACCAGATATTTTAGGTGTCTTTTAAAATTAAATTAAAATATTACGTGATATTTACCTTTCATTCCTTCCACTCCCCTCCTGAAAAGTCATAGACAGGTAAAATTTGGAGCTTCTATTTTTTTTTTCCTTATTTATGTTGATATTTGTAGTGAAAAGCTAAGAAACATATTATAGGTGCACAGTTCTGTCATTGTACCTAACACCGTGGTTCCCAAGATCTTCAGTGTTTTGGTTACATGATAGGATAAAACATAAATTTGCTAAAGGTGTTTATTATCAGTTGATATTTTAGTGCTAAAGAGAACTTGCTTCCTCACACATGATATGGGATCAGATACTAGACTCTACATAATGCTTCCCAAACACTTGAAACTACAGTTTCAGAAGATATGATACCATCTTCTGGCTTCTGAATGCACCAGGCAAACTTATACTTGGTGCACATTCATAACTGCATATATACACATGCATATAATATATATAAAACAAAAATAACTTGCAATGTTGATACGATTTGATACAATGAGACCAAAGCAAGTTATATTACATGTATGAAAACATTAAAAAAAAAACCAACAAAATGATTATGGAAACACAGATACTTAATTTTGTCTACATCATATTTTCCCAACAATATTCTGATTTAAATATTTAGAAAATTATACTAACATTTTAATACAAGTGTGTTGTGTGTTCTTTTCCTTGTTCTCTCTGTATTTGTGTACACATAGAAACTAGAAAAGGGTATCAAATAGATACCAACTCTATTACTCTTGGACGTATTTACATAAGACAGAATTTTCCTCTGATCACAGAGAGTACACTCTGAACTAGATTGGCTGGCCAGTAAGTTCTAACTATCATATTATTCATCTGTCCACTTCCAAGCACTGGTATAACAGATATACACAGTCACACTCAGTTTCTGTAAGTGTACTTGAAAATCTGAATTCAGTTCTTAATGTTTGTATGATTATTACACTTTCTTTTATGACATCACTTTAGATTTATATTTTCTTCTTTAAGCTAGACTCCAAGATTCAAAGTAATGTCATGTTTAGATATTCAAATTTATAAATTTGCAATTTTTATTTAATGCTAGAAGTTAAGGAAAGTTAATAAAGTAATTGACATTTTCTTTGCAATTTGAATTACGCCTTGTATATATTCTAAGAAAGAAGAAATTTAGATAATAAACTGTAAAAAAAAGTTTGAGAATGTATGTCAGCATATTTGTTGCAGAAAACACAAATCTTCAACGAAGTAATTTACTTGCTAGCATCCTATTCTAAGTGTCAAGAAACAAATTGGTGATTTCAGAAAACCAATTTTCACTCATTTCCTATTTCTTTCTGCTTTTCTGCTATGGGGATAATAAAAGGAAAAGTAAAACAACTTAGTCTACTGTGTTAAACTTGATATAGTAATTATATGTGTATATTGTCTTGATATTTATATTGCTTAATACTTGAAATATCTGTATGTTTGAATAAAAATGGCCCCCATAGGCTTAAGTGTGTTGCAGTCTACAAAGCTGAAAATAAAAATGGAGGTCAGAAGAGCACTCTGATGTCATTCAAACAAAGAGAAAGTTGGAAGTCAAATAGGGTTTCTACAATGTAAATCCAGATTAGCTTCTGCCTCCTTCACTCTGCTCATTTTCCTTCCTTTTGGAATGGTAATGTATATACTGTGCAATTGTGTGATGGAACTATATAAGTTACCTTCTTATTTTGATTTTAATGGGGTTTACAGTTAAGAAATTGCCACTAGTCACAGAAACCTTGTACTTTGTACTTTTTTTTTTCAACTTTTATTAGATATTTTCTTCATTTACATTTCAAGTGTTATCCAGAAAGTTCCCTATACCCTCCCCCCTCCCGGCCCTACTCCCCTATCCATCTGCTCCCACTTCTTGGCCCTGGTGTTCCCCTGTATTGGGGCATATAAAGTCTGCATGACCAAGGGCCCTCTCTTCCTACTGATGGCCAACTAGGCCATCCTCTTCTATATATGCAGCTAGAGACATGAGCTCAGGGGGTACTAGTTAGTTCATGGTTATTCTTCCACCTAGAGGGTTGAAGACCCCTTCAGCTCCTTGGGTACTTTCTCTAGCTCCTTCTTCCTTGGGAACCCTGTGTTCCATCTAATAGCTGACTGTGAGCTTC